>VWPU01002868.1:0-69151 GCA_013398955.1 Callaeas wilsoni | reverse complement strand
AGGGGACAGGGGAGGGGGTTTCAATATCCTTTACTGCCCCGTGCCTGCGGGGGACTCTGTTTGTTAAATAAACAGGTTTTTTCACTTTCATTGGAGAAATTATTTTCCCGAACCCGTGGAGGAGGGGCTGCTGGGAACTGCTTGCTTGTCAGGCAGGAGAGAGACGCCCTTTTCAGGTTGTTTCCTCCTGGATTTGTGTCCAAACCAGCATAGTTAGTCTGTCTTTATTTGCAGCAGGAGTAGTCAGTTCACTCATTCTTCCCTAAGAGTCATAAGCATGCTGCCCTTGCCCATCATCTCTGAATTTTCTCTCATTGTAGTTGATTGGTCACAAATAGCCATAGAATCCAATAGGGAACAGATGAAATGAATGAATCACTGGTCTTCCTTTTTTTATGGATGGTGCCACCAGTCTACACTCTCTATTATATAATATTTTTCTAAAGTAGTAACTCATTATATTAGTGCTTTGAATACTATAGAATATATTTTGGTGAAAGCCATGAGACTTGCAAAAGAGGAGGTGCTTAAGCAGCTAATTGATTTTTCTTCAGACATTCTGTTTGAGTAAAATACCTACAGACTGCCTGAAGCATGCTTATGCACTTTAATCACTTAGTGAATGTCAGTCTTTCTGGCTTTTCTGAGAATGTCACAAATTAGCAGGTTTCTAAGTCAGCCAGACACCTGAAATGAAACATCTGAATCTGCAAGTCTTCTACAAATTCTGGAAAGGTTAGTGAGCTGTGACATTAGCCTTTTTTGGAACACGAGCTTCAAGAAGGTAATGTTTGAAATGGAGTAAACTCAGATTTTCTAAGTAAAGAATATTACTAAAAATGGGTCTGAAAACACTCTTCATTTTCCCTTCTGTTTTCTTGGGGTAGTCTCATTTTACTCCAGCAAACTTCAGTGATTAGCAGTGGCTAGGAACACCAATTTGGTTCCTGCTCTCAGATGTTTCCTATCTCTCTGTGAAGTGAAATGGGGAATTATATCCATTGGATGGAGAATTTTACTAATTCAGATAATTTGAACAGTAAAAATATAAATTAGAAACTAATTCAATTTCCATGTTGGCAATTATGAGTGCTTACCACACTTTTTAAACTTCTTTAGTAAATATCATAAAAAATTTAGTTTTTAAAACAGAACATATGTAACTGTCATCTAAATTTATTTCTGTGAAAGAGGGAGTTATTACTAATCCAGCAGAGATCAAAAACAGGCTTATCGATTGACTTTTCAACATATGTGCCTACTGGTTTCCACTCCCAGCTCCTCCAAGAAATATCATAGTTTGATGTACGTATTTAGGAATCATGACATTAGACTACTCTGACTAAAAGCTTTATTTTAAAATTATTAAGTAACTTAGTGAATAATAGCCATTATTCATTTAGCAGATGAGGAAATACTACTAGAACAATACTTTTGTGTAAAAATTAATACTTATTGAAATAAATTACAAAGTAATATACAGGACAGGAACATCATAAGTTGCAGATTTACTCCTTTTTTCCCTTCTCCTTTTTAAAGCACTATCACTTGTCAGAAAGATTCATCAAAAAGAATTAAGGATTTTGTTCACTCACTCCTCCCCCCATAAAAGGAAAGATATTTTTCCCTAACCAGTCCTAGAACATTCACTGTCAAAATCTTGCTCCTATGCATTGCACAGAAGATTTCCAAGCTTAAAATGGGATTCCCTACTCAGACAGGAACTCAACCAAGTTGGATGGTACTGAAATGTCAAGTGGCACAAATGGCTGGCTCACAGAGATAAGCACTAGTATGTGGCCAGCTGCACCTGTTTATTCATTTTGGATTCGCAGTGGGCTAATTGTCTAATATTTTGCTATGGAATCAAGAAACCTACTTCATCATTTTTACTCTCTCTGATGCTGTGCAGGATTTTACTGCAGACTGAGTGCTGTACTTTCCAAGTAGAGTACCCCTCCCAGGGTATTTTTCCAGTGTTTCTTTTATTAGCATAAATAATTAAAAAACTTACAGTACAAAAAAAATTATTCATCATCTCGGTGCTTAGGGAACCTATAGGAAATGTGAGTCTTTCCTTCAATAACTTTTGCAACATCATATATGCATGCATTTTTCTTCTCCCAAAGCCCCACAGTATCTTTGTGACTAAAGCTAAGCAGTCTTCAGGCACTTTATTTTCAGAATTCATTTTAGTCATATTTTAGCTTTAGGAAGAATTTTACCCTCCTTATGAGATTAGCCTTGTGGAGAAAAGGTATTCCAATTTGTGTTCATCAGTGAAGGGAGACTGTGATGTTGGGTTTAAAAACTTTATTTTACCAACTTAGCAATTACCCAGTGTACATAATCATTCAAAAGTGTTACGTTGTAGTGGGATTCCTGAAATTTGGTGTACAGAAATGACGTCTACTGATTAGGACACGTAAGCTCCTCTTACAGTTCTGGCCATTTGGCCACTACTCATGGGGGCAGGGTGGGATGGGGAACTGCAGAGTAAATGTGCCAGCAGCAGAGCTGGAGGTACACCGTATTTCCACAGTACATATTCTTCACAGAAAATGAGAGAAAACCTGAGGAAACAACAGCAGTCAAAGTGCAAAAGGGCTTGTGCTTTTCATGTACTTGATGGACAAAAATGAAGAGCAAGGAGATGGCATATTTGTATCAAAAAGCATGATTAAAAAGCACATATTCTGTTCTGGACAAATGACTGCCAGATAAAATATAATGTCCACCTAATACAGTGAGAGTTTAGTTAACTTAACAGCTATCACTACTCTCTTATTTTTCATTTTGTGTTATTCACAACAACTCTGTTGTCACTGCACAAGGGAAAAATAAAATCCAACCATATGGTTTGGAAGTAAAATCCACATTAGATTTGCACCCTCTAACTCAGCAGTTCTGACAGAAATAAAAGAGTTGAGGTCATTTTATAGTTGTTAAACTGAGCAGATTTTCTTCATGATACACTTAATAGAGAGTTCTGTTGAGTAAGGTGCCATTAATACACACTTTTTCTGAAAGAAATGACCCATTTAATTTGTCACTTCCCTTAATAAGAAATTTGTATGGAGACCCTTGAACAACCATCCTGCACTATTTCTTACAATCTGTATAAAAATGACAATGTCAGAAAATGAAAAATAATATACTACATAAATATTCTGCTGCCAAAACATATATGGGTAAAAGCCTTATACCAAAGTATTTCCTAATAGGGCAATCAGTCCACACATCTGTGTTCTTCATTACTGAAAACTCTTCATCCAACCACCAGTATAATCAAGAAACACAATCATAGAACCATTTAGTTTGGAAAAGACCTTTAAAATTATTGAGTCCAACTGTAAACCTAATGTGGACAAGTCCACTGCTAAACCATGTCCCTAAGTGTCATACCTCTAAGACTTTTCCGTATCTCCAGCAACAGTGACTCGACCACTTCCCTTGGCAGCCTATTCCAATGCTTGATAACTCTTTCAGTAAATATTTTTTTCCTAATATCCAACTTAAACCTCTCCTAGATAAAATTGAGAACATTTCCTCTCATCCTAGATGCTTCATGCCTATCCAAAACTGACATTCATAAACCACAGTGTTATAAGGTAAATATCTCCTTAAATTTTTATCAAAATTACAATGATCTTGATCTTGTTAGTTGTCAAAGAAAAAAAAAAACAGAGAAAATTTTAAACAAGAAGAAAAATAAAATATATGTAATGCAATGAAGTTTCACTCCAAAGTAATCATCAATGTGGCACCCAAGAGAATAAGCTGAATGACTGGAGAGAGACTATTTGCAAGAACATTGTCTCAGGTTAGAAACAAATTTAGGAGAAAATATTCTGGAATGAGTTGTATGCCCTAAAAGGATTCCAAGAATCCCTTTCCACTGATAGGAAATGAATACTAGTGGATGAAAGTGAAAAAAACCCAACAGTTTACTGACAAACAGAATGCCCACAAGGCATGGGAAAAAGGTAAATAAATGCTAGATATTAAACTGTCAGACCCTACCACGCCCCCCCCACCCCCCTCAACACAACTCTCTGGCATTGATTCACTCTCCACAGCAGATGAAGCAGATGGGCCAGAGCCTCCCAGCGTCCCCTCTCTCTCCAGCTCAGCCTTCCCAAGGCGTGGGGCTGAGATGGAGTGGCCCTTCCCTCCTACTGATCCCAGCCAACCCCTTTCCCAGAGGTCCCATTTTCCCTGATCTCAGACTAAACAAGCTGTCCAGTTAATCTCAAAATTTGCCAAAGGATTGCTGCTGCAGCTTCTGCAAAGCCAGGGAAGGGAAAAACTTTCCTGGGCTAACAAAAACCAAGATAGCCAAGCAAAAAAACCCTAGACCACTTGGAACCCTCAGACACCTGGAGTGTGGCTTTGAAAAAGTCCACCAACGAGCCCAAGGCTCCCCACCACGGGACACACCTTAAACATACAGCAAACATTTTGGGCAAACAACGGAGGATCAGGGAACAGACTATCATCATAAATCACCCCAAGGCAAACATGCAGTGACCCTACAAGGAGAAATGAGAAAATGGCTTTAAACTGACAGAGAGTAGGTTCAGATTAGATATTAGGAAGAAAATATTCACTTATGTGGGTGGTGAGACACTCAAACCGGTTGCCTGGAGAAGCTGTAGATGCCCTGTCCCTGGCAGTGTTCAAGGCCAGTTTGGATGGGACTCTGAGCAACGTGGTCTAGTGGAAGGTGTCCTTGCCCATGGCAGGGGATTTGGCACTTGATATGGCAGGGGAGTTGGCACTTGATGATCTGTAAGGTCCCTTCCAACGCAGACTGTTCTGTGATTCTGTGATTACAAGAAGACCTTTTATCTTCCATTTGTGGGACTACAGTTGTTAGCAGACACTTCTTCAAAAGTTCTTTGTCCAAGGGTGACCGTGTCATAGTATAAAACTTTTGTTCACTTTACTGTGGTCATTAACACAAAGATTCAAGTCATTTAACACTAACACAGTAGGTCATAAAATCTGCAGCAAGAAAAACATAAAAATCGAGTGAGAACAAACTTTTAACACATTACAGTGAAATAAAGACTAAGGAAGAAAAACTTAGAGGCAGAACCAGAACAAAAAGAGATATAAAGCAATATATTTGCAATAGCTGTATTATAAGCATGATGTTCTCACTAGGACAGAGATGTTGTTCAACAATGTTGGAAATGAGGAAGCACATAAATGTTAGATGCAAATAAAATCAAAAGTACATAAGAAGTTGCATTTCATCTTCACTGCATGGGCAGTGATGTAGAAGACGTGATTCACTGACTAAAAATAAGTGGCAGAGATGAAGATGTCCTTGAAAATGCCCTTAGTATTCTAGCTGACCTTTTCTCTCTAGGAAATAATATGGTTTATGAAACATTTGTCTTCAGGCAGGGCAGACAAAAGGAAATGAAAAGCTGACCAGCTTTCCTGCCAGATCGTACCAATTGGCATGCATACGGAGTGTATTGAGCTGGATCCTTCAATCAAAATGTAAATCGTGTGTCATTACTTATTATCCAGGCTCTGAGCAAGCTTTCTACAAGCCAAAACTCATGGCTGACAGATTTTTGAACACTAAATGAGTAGCGATACCGGCAGAGATACAGACTCAACACAAGAAAACTGATGTGCAATTTATTAGCATACCAAAAGGAAATGAGACCATATTTCAAGAAAGCCAAGCCTCATAAAATCGTGTGGATATTGACATATTTAGAGAAGCTGAAGTAGATAACCTACTTTGGAAGAGACATTCCTCTTATAAAGCTTTGATGGTAGTAAACAGAGAAAAAAACCCTAACAAACCTTTATGGAGTTCATCCTATCTGTAATCAAAATTGAAATCACATAGGAGTGTAGAAGAAACGACATTGTGAATTTGAAAATATTCAAGTCATTTAAACAAGGAGTATGGTATCAAACTATACAGATTCAAAGGAAACAAAGTACGTTATGAAAATCTCTGGGAAATACAAAAGATATAAAATAGAGAGTAAGAGAGAAAACCAACAAGAAATACTCGAAAAATATGTTATTTGAGATATGATTTTTCAATAGAAGACTCCATAGAAATTAACTGAAAAAAAAAAATGTGAAAGCCAGAACATAGTATATGAAAGCAGATTTAAAATTTCAGGAGACTGGAGGTTGAAAACACACAGGATGCACAGGAGAAAATTGAATGGTTTTCATGAACACAGGGAACATAAAGGCCTGGCAGACTAGAGTGTAAGAAAGGATGCATTGTCAAAACTAGCTCAGAAAATGAAACATGTAACATACTGCTGTTAAAAATCTGAATACACTTTGATAGTAAAGACAAGGAAATACATACAGCCTAACCTGCTATTCTGAATATTTCAAGGATTTCAGAAAAAAAGACAAGGTGATTTTTAAGGAAGAGAGAAATTAGCAAAGAAGTTGACAGAATTCAGGAAAGTTCAAAGAGACAAATTAGTTTGCTAGAATTATTAGAAGTATTTCATTGAACAGAGGAAGCTGGGCAGCTGGGAGATGACATGGTTCCTTTCCCTGAAAAGTACCTCAGTGCAGAGTAGCAAAGATGTCCACAAAATATTTTTTGTAAATAAAATTCACAGATTTATGACACAGATATAATAACATAATAATGTTGGCTGATAAGTCAAGCATTCACATTCAAAATAAAACAGGTTGCGTGTCACTTATGCCATCTCATTTCCCATGCCTGAGCCCATCAGACCCCTCTCGGCCCCTCGTGTCCCCCTGCGCGCCCAGCCCCAGGGCCCCAGCTCGGCCCCGGCTCTGCGAGCCCTCTCCCGGCCCCGCCGCAGCCGGCCGGGCTGCCCTGCCGCGGGCACTGCTGCAGCGGGACTACCCACAGGCCCACATCCCAGCCCCATCCCCGCCTGCCCGCAGCGCAGGGAGGTGCCCGAGGATGGGGCCGGGATGCCCGGCCGGCCCCCGCTGGGGCGGCGGGACAGGCTGGGCGGTGAGGCCCAGCCCTGCTGCCCCGGAGGGCCCCTTCTGGCCCCTTCCTCCCAGGGAGCCGCCAGCTGCCATGGCCAGCGCAGCCACTTGTCCACTACAAATTCAGTGTGGTACAGTCTCTTATTACATAAGCCCTTGCCAAGTTTTCCTGTGCTATGACCCTACACCTGAAGCACTGAGCCAACAAAGCCGACAATGTCAGCTTAAAAAGAGACTGTTCTCTGCCCATGTGGTGCGTGCTCCTTGGTTTGCTTACAGAAACTATTTCTGCTCTGCTGTGAATACAATTTTTTTTTCCTGCAAATCTATCACTTGAACAATGACTTAATTTTTACTAAGCTTTCCCAAAATAAGATAATGTAATTATTCCCATTTCACAGCTTAGATATGACATGCAGTAAAATTACAGTGAAAAGCACACTCTCATTTTGTGTGTCTGTGAGTTCTTTTCCTAGACTAGTTCCACTACCTATACATTTTAAATCTCCTACTTATTCCAATTAGAGCCCAGAAAACCAGAAAGGTTTGATTGTTATGTCTTGGTATCTCAAATTAAATAGTTAAGAATTTTACCACTATTGTGCTATAAAACTTAGTAAAGAAGAAAACTGAATGCAAGAAATCATAAGAAAGCAGAAGATCAAATCCAAGTCCTCAGACAGATTTCAGCTGCTTTAACTATGACTCCGTCTTTTCTCTAGGTATTTGGCAGTTTGATTCCACATATGACTTGGCACATATCCAAAAAATTATATACTCTTCCAAAGAACAATATCCATCCATAGGCAATAATGTCTTATATTTCTGTAATTTATAAATTTTCTCACAGCTAATTCCTATATCAAACAGATGCTTGTGTGTCCTCCTGAAAAACAGAAGTCAAAGGAAACATGTTTAATAAACCTGTGTATATATGTGTATATATACATATATATATATGTATATATATATATAAAGTGATGTAATTTTGTTGGCGAAATAAATTTATGTGAAAATGCTGAGGCATTATTCCCAAATGTGAAAAAGATAGCTTTAAAAAATATATAGGCCTGACTTTTTAGATGTCTGATAGCTTTTACAAAGAAATAAAGTATCTTGCATCCCTTAGACAAGAAAATTACGTACTTGCATATATATACACAACCAAGAATTTCCTATTTATCTAGTAAAAAATTAGCAATCCCATCAAAATGCATGAATTAGTATAGTTACAACAATCCTCATGGCCCAGATCAATACATAAAAGTTTCATCAATAATATGCTTTAAATGGTTATAATAATTATTTCAGTTTTTCTTGCCTTCTTCTTTGGTTTTAGGCTCATATTTTCATTGCCCAGACTCTTGTGGTCAGCAGCATCAGTTTTCTTTGAAGGAGGGAAATGATCAGCTGTATAATATTTTGCATATTCTATGCAAAGAGGGATTTTAAAGCTCTTGGTGTTGTGTCTTTCCTTCTGAACCTTGGGATCTTTTTAGTTTAGTTTTTAATTTCTTTATCACACTTTACTTCCTTCTTACTGATTCCCATCTGAAGTCTGAAAGTTGTATATATTGGTCTTTCCCAACTTCAGCTGGTATAAAGGGCTGCTGTTTGTTTCACAATTATTACCTAGGTTTGTCAGATCTTCAGCATGTAATCTACTCACAGAGCTTCAGCTACTCACTTAGATCAGTTAATAGTAACTTGACTACTAGCCAGTTGTTAAAAACACATAAAACAAATAAAATCATGCCAAGGTTCCACAGAAGTCCTTAAAATGTGACAGCCAATAAGAAGCCTACAGTTTTTTTCAGTAATGGCAAAAATCATATTTAGCAGTCTATATAACAGCCACAAAAGTACAAAAAGTATGAATGAAACTTCTAAAAAATGAAGTCTATAAGACTATAATTTATAATTTTTTAAAGTGATTTTCATGTTAAATTGTTTTGTCCGGCTAGTTTCTTGAGTTTTGTTTTCTACTCTAATGTCCACCTGTTCTGTATCTCTTAGAACAATGTTTAGGGAAACATGATTTTTTTTCTGCTACTGCAATAATTCCCTTAAATCAGTAAGGAGAATGTCAGTAGACAGGACATTTAGAAGAAGTATATTAATGAAACTGAAAAATGTGACATGGAACAAGTAGTCATGTGAGCTCTAGCATATTTCTTCTGTTAAAATACTGCATCTTTAACAACGTAAACTGTGCTTTTTGATTATAACTAATGGTATAGGCTGATTTTTAAATGCTTTGTGACAGGGTCTCCTATTTCCTCAGAACAATGCAAAGTTTCTCAGCTTTGTAGTTTCTCAACTACAATATCAAATATATCTCTAACCAGGAGACTAATGGTTTTCCTCACTTATTACAATGTCCCTGCAGAGGGGCTCCAAACATCTGATTTAGATCAACCAAGGTGACACTTTCACCGAGCCTGACAGCTCTACAGAACTGTGAGTTATCTTTCAGTCACTCATATTCTACAGAGGTACTTCTGTGCAAAGACAGACAGCCAGTTTTGTGATAGGGGAGGAAGTGATTGCAGCTGGGTATTCCATAAGACCAGCTTTGCTTTGAAGTGGCGAGCAAGGAGCACTTAGTCATAGGTGCTTTGAGACAAAGTATTTTCATTCATATTAGAAAAGATGACCAATAGCATTTTCCTGTTATATAGCAAACCAAAAGGAGCTATGTTGAAATATCTGAACAGAATCCTCGTTGAAAACAGACAGCAACTTCCTCTCAAAACAGACAAATCAAAATCAAAGCCTTAAAAAAGGCACAATTAATGGAATATGAGTATAGGGAAATGTCCAAATTTGGAACATGCTGATTTTTTCTCTAATCTTCCTAAAATGCTCTATGATTCAACACTGACAATTTGGGGTGTTGATGTGGGGCTGATTTTATTTGACAATTAAGTTAGTACATTTTCAAAATACTTGTTCTATTTGCATAAATAATCAAAATGTATTTTGCTTTAAAAGGGCATTTGGCTAGACTTAAATCATAGAAATTGGCCTTTATTCCGTGAATAAGTTGGGAAAGCCTTGTTTGTGGTTTGTCTGTAGTTTCAGAGAACATCTGCACAAAACATCTTCTGTGGTGTTATGCTGTTCTTCAGAATTGTCTCAGTATAGCATCCTTAGAAACTAAATTTTGTAAGTTTTATAAACTCAATGGGTGTGATTTTTGGTTTGAAATAAATGTTGATGCATGTAACAAGGGTGAATGCCTCTATGATGTGATGTGGTGAATAGGAACAAAACTACCTACCATTGCTTAGGGCAGGGAATTGTAATACACAGTCTCTTCAGGCTTCTTCCAATCTGAACTTTCCTATGATCCTATGACACGCAATAAGAAGTTGAGGCAGAGATTTATGGTGACAATTGAAAGCTGAAGATGCTGGAGATAAAGGCAAGATGTGGCTCAATCATGAAAACCTCTCATTTGAGCTCTGAATCTCTTAACTTACTAGCAAGGTGAGAGGTATGGTGAACATGCACAAACTCTTCTGTTCTAGTTTGCATGTCTCTGATTTCAGGATGCAGCATACCTTAATAATAGCACTTAAAACCGACAAGTGTCTGTATGGTTGCTTAGTATCTTCTTTAGAGTGAGCTGCAATTTTTTGTTCTTTCCTGTTAAAAGAGGCAGATTCTGAACACTGAAATTTAGTCTCCAGGCAACCATCCAGCTCTTTGGTGGCTGGCTAGACACCACTTGAATCATCTCTCTGTGTGTAGCAGTTAACAAACAACTGTCTGATGTAAGTCATGGATTGAAATTACAGCGATAAAAGAGGCATAGATTTTCTGGTTGAGACTAAATGGTTCCATCTTGACCTGTGTTAACATTATCCAGGGCAACATGTGCTGATGAAAAAACAAGGTGGAAGGAGTCTTACATGGTATTGTGTTTACAATTTCATATGCAAAACTTATTAAGTTCTAAAAATGGAAACTCTTTAGAATTGCACATGCATATGTGTATGTATATCATCTGCATAGGATATAAATATACATGTATGTGTATACATTTATGCATAGCTACAGATATAGTTCTGTAGGTAAATATATCAAAATAGGAGAATATAACTTATGGCAGCAAGATTCCAATGTATAACTCTGGCATTTATTTTTCACAAGCTACATAATAAAGACGGTGAAACTAGTCCAGCAGATAATCAATTCATATTGCCATTTAAAAACTACCTATTATAAACCTTTCAAAGCATGATGTATTTAATACCCCAATCCCTACTTATTTATCTGGAGTTTTCTGTTTTCACGTACAAATTAATACTTAATCTCAAGTAGAGAAATACTAATGGAGTAGTCCCAGGTTCAAATCAAAATCTGTTAATATAAGCATATCTAAGTTTAATTTTCTATGTGTCAAAGCTTTATTTTTCAGAGAGACTCTGCTTGCTACCTTTCTTCTGGTTTTATGTATTTACTTCCATTAATTTTATTTTTGTCTCCACAATATAATTGAAGCCTTTTTAAAATCTGAAATTAGGACAAGAATAGTTAAAAATCATAATATTCCCAATGTGGTACTTATGTACTCTTGAAGTAATGATGTCACACAAAAAAATATGTTTGCTTTCTTAAGAACTGTTTGATTTTCTCATTCACTTTGTCAATTTATTTCAAAGGAAGTAATAGAAAGAAAAAATGTAGTTTCTCTTAGTATATTTGGTTTATATTTAGTACCTTAAGACTAAGATAGCTAAGAATCCTTTTTGACTGTTTTCTATAATAAATGATAAACTTTATTATAGAAAGAAATCTCTGTGGAACTAGTTGTAAAAATAATAAAAACAAAAAAAAATGAGCGAAATGCATCTTGGAGAAGTGACTGACTTAGTCATCTGGTTTTCCTAAAATAGAGTATAGGGACTCTGCTTTCACATCATAGTTCATAAAAAATATATGTTAAAGTTACTGAACTACAATTCAGTCTGTTTCTCATACAGATGCCATTAAAATGTACAGGAAAGGTTACTAAGACCTTAAAAATGGCTGAGGATTCAAGACAAGCTCCAACAGAAAGTAGCAAGATCACAGTAGTTCTGCTGTTCAGCATAGCAAGAAACAGAAATGATCTTACTCAAGTATTAAGGACTCACAGAGGAACTGCCTAGGTCATGGAGAAGAGGCATAAAGCTGAGTCTTTGGTGTGCTGGTTCACTTTCTCCTGGTACCTGTCATGAAGGAAAAAATCTCCATATAGATCACAGTATGTTGATCCTGTGAAGACTTTCACTTGCTAAAAGATGCTCCAAGCCCTATACCTGCTTTATCTTCTGATCTCTTGGATTTGATGTCACATGAAAGTAGTCTTCCTCCAAAACTATGACTACACATGTTCCCCTACATTGGAGTAACTCAGTGTTAGACTGTAGTTTGTGCTGTCAAAACTTGTGTGCGTGAGCAGATGCCAGATTTCCACAGAGTTGATGCACAAAGGGAAAGTGCTAGAGCTCCAACTGTCAACACCTCTATTTGCGAGCAGATGCCAGGTCTCGGCAGAGTTACAACACAATGGAAAAATGCTTCAACTGTCAACACCCTATATGGGAGCAGATGCTGGGTTTTGGCAGAGTTAAATGTAAGAGAGAAATACAGTATTAGCACCAAGCTTGCAAGGGAAGTCTGAGCCTTGCCAGAATTTCTATCAAAGAATGAAATAGCCAAAGATCTCTCCACTGACCACTGCCTCAGCTCATACATTGAGAATAGATGCCAGAAGTGTTTGTATATTTGTCACCCGTCTCTAAAAATTTAAATTAATGTAAATTGGGAGAAAAACCAAATCAAATCATAACAAACAGATCCAAATAGTTGTCTGTTTTGCTGCTGTTGGATTTAATTTGTGATAGCAAGGTGTTGTTAAACAATCAACATATATCATTGTAGCTTGTAATTGTGAGAGAGAATATGCTTCATTAGAAAGCTTAAAGACAAAATATCTACAGTCATGTAGAGGGTTTCACAAATGAGTGATTTAGATGACTCAAAGAAACATCAACAAAAGTACCAGCAAAGCTACTTATGTTGAAATATGATGTTATAAAAGTGTGACTTAACAGAATTTGATTACAGTGTTCACTGTATTACTTACTTCACAAATAATGTAAAAATTATTCAAAACTACCAAGTGAGAATCAAAGTTACCAGGACAAAATCAAAGTTATCAATACAGAATCATAGCACACTATAATATAAGAGTCTATGTGATGTCAGTCACTGACCAAAGATCCCCAGTTTATAAGAGGTTTTTCTGTCAACGAGCAACCTTAAGAGTCATCCTAGCTCAGGAGACAGCAGCGAGCTCCTGAGCAGCAAGAGCTCAAAGAAAGCTTGCTTAAGCTGTTTATTTATGGAATTAAGTGGTTAGCTTGCAGTTAAATTACATGAAATGAGAAAGGTATGCATGAGACTCCTTAATTTTGTTCCTTGATAAATGAGCCTTGGAAAACCATTCACATGTCAGTCATCTGATTGGTGCTCCCAACTCACTGTGTGACTGTTTCTTCCTGGGTTTTCAGAGAACAGACTGGAATTAGATACATGCTTCGCCCAATAGTGGCTTAGGCCTCTACCTCTTTCGGAGATGGCACAGAACTACCACTAGATTGATTAACGACTTGAGTACATCCATCACAGAGGGACAATGTTTTCAATACTTGCTTCTCTAAGTGCATTTATATCCTTGTGTGTAGCTGCAACCACATATTTTGAGAATATCAATGCTGCTAAGCAATAGAAGGATCTTTGTATACTTTGATTCAGAATGGAATATGAAGAAATATAAAAATAGTATTCTTAGGTTCATTCCAAGTGATTTTAAACTGAGGAGAATTTTAATATGCTGTTAGAGACCTCTGTAACTTAGGTCTACTGAAAATCTGTAGAATCAAAGAATCAATAGAATAGTTTGGTTGGAAGGGACCTTGAAAGGTCATCTAGTCCAACTCCCTGCCATGGCCAGGGACATCTTCAAATATATCAGGTTGCTTAGAGCTCCATTCAGTCTGACCTTGAACGTTTGCAGGGATGAAGCATCCACTCCCTCTCTGGGCAACTTGTTCTAGTGTTTTATCACCCTCATTAGGAAAAACTTCTTCCTTATGCATAATCTTAATCAAACCTCCTACAGTTTAAAATCATTACCTCCTGTCTTATCACAACAGGTACTGCTAGAAAATCTGTCCCTATCTTTCCTATAGGTCCCCTTAAGTACTGAAAGGCTGCAATAATATCTTCCCAGAGCCTTCTTTTCTCCAGTCTGAACAACCCCTGACTATCTCAGCCTTTCCTCACAGGAAAGGTGTCCCATTCTTCTTATCATTTTTGTGGCCCTCCTGTAGACTCACTCCAGCATGTCCACATCCTTCCTGTCCTGACCTGAACATAGTACTCCATGTGAGGTCTTTCAAGAGTGGAGTAGAGGGGCAGAATCACCTCCTCTGAGCTATACAAAAAGCTCTCAAGAAATAAAAAAATATAATATTATTAGTTTTAGGGATATCATTACTTACTACTTATATATTTAAATGGATTTTCTAAAATAAGATTATAATTTTTTTTTCTATCTTGGGATGTGCAAAGAAGTGCTTAGAGACATGATGGCATTTAACACCTGATGTGGATTGTTTCCCTATATGTCTGAACTCAGGGCTATGTTAGGATTTGAGCTATCAGTTTGATCTTTCATCATTATAATTCATCATATAATCATTATATAATCATAATAATTCATCTTTCTTTCTTGTCAGTGTAGATAAGGAGTTGAATCTAATTTGACTAAGAATGAAGAATAACACTTCTAGAGGTGTATTCCAATACCTTGTTCAGGAGAACCAGATTCTTCCATTTTTACCACACAGTAAGTGGTGATAGAAATAAGGGGTAACTCTGGATGGTGTCTCTGGTACAGTTTTTTGAATACCTACTAGTCACTGACATAATTAAGAGTAGCCAACGACTTAGGAAATTGAAGAATGCATAAACTGTTGTTCAGTTTAGGAAGCAGGTGAACATGGCGTTGTCCAAATGCAAAGTGGATAAACCTGCATTTATTATGAAGTACACCAGTTATGTCAATATGTCTTATGCCAGAGTCAGGTCAGAGCACAATGAGGAAACTTTAACTGGGTGCATACTGTATAAACACTGCTTATTAATTGCTGACCTTAAGCAACTGGAGCCAACATAGACTGACTCTTTAGTCACTCACAACTTTCTGAAAATGTCATCTGTCAGTCTGAAGTTGTCTAAATTTATCTCCATTAATAAGTAAACAAGAAGTTCTATTTTTCATTTTACTGAAGAATAATGAAAAGCGAAATGTTAAAGAATTTTCTGTGTCTTTCTTTTCAGGTAGCAGTTAATTAATATGATCAAGCCATTTAGGATAGGAATGCCAAAGGTAATAGGTAGGAAAAAAGTATTGTAAAAAAGATAGAAAACTCTGTTGGAGATGTAATAATAAGTAAAATTTACTAAAAATTATATACTGGTTTATTTCCTCCATGCAACCTAGAAATTTTGAAGTTCACCTAGAGAAACTTTCTTCTGATGTATAATCCAAGCTTTATCAAAGTTATAGACTTATTAAAAATAGATTAGGCACTTCTAAAACTTGGTTTTATACAAGAAAGAGGTTTTTTCATAAAATTTCTTATTAATAGAACACCTTGGACCTTAATTTGCAGAAAGTTTTAGAACATTTAGAATCACTTGCTATTTAGTGAGACATGAGATATGACTGAGTAATATTTGGGTAACTCACAAACGAAAATATGAAGAAATTACTAAATACTTTAATTAAATAATGAGTCTATTACTGCCAAAGGCTGAGTGTCCTAACTCCTGAAAAAAAACCAGGTCCTAGCCTGATTAGAGATATTCAACAAATGAATAATCACTTGCTAAAAATTCTGTTACTTCATTTAGCCATCCTATTACTGAAGCTGGGGAACCTGAGAACTCTCTACCTGCACAGGGCACCAGATGTACTCCAGTTTAATTATATGCTTTTAGCTGTGCTGTTGAGAAGCTGTCTCCTGCTTCAATTATCTTTGCTAGGTGCAGTTCTACTATATAAAAAAAATTAAATAAATTAGGATATATCTAAAGTATTCCAGATACTAAACCAGCCAGATAGGAAAATATTCAGACACTTAACAATACTTCACAGTATACCAATTTTCTTTTGCATACAGCAATATGCTTCTCCAAACACCTAGCATAATTTCATAATTAACCATACTATAAACATTTGAACTTTTTTTACCACACTCATAGAATTCTGTGAATCAATCTCTGTTGAATCACCTACATGAAATTTATAAATGTTTAATGGATTACATGTAAAGATTATTAAGGTACAACATAGCCACCAGGTTAATATCTAATCTAATTAAAAGTTTATCTAAAGTTATGTAAAATGCAAGGTTAGCATTACAAATTGTCTTGCTTTACAGTATTTCTGGGGAAGAGAAAAGAAAAAAAGAATTGTAAAAATTCACATAACCTTTTCTACAAAATTTCAGGTCAAATGTTTGCCAAGCCCAGTTTTGCAGATAATTAATAGTCTGTGTTAAAGAAAAAAATAAAATTCTGTGTTGTGTGCAGATGATAGTTCACATTTCATAAGTACTTGTTTTCTAAAGTATCTAATTAATCATCACTGCATTCCAGTTAAATAAATCAGCGTTATTATCAACATATGAAAGAGAAAGAAAAGGATAGAAAAGGAAAGAAAAGGATATGAAAGAGAAAGAAAAGGATAGATGGCAAGCGATGTGTCACCAGATGACAGGTGATTTAGCCAACATCATAGAGGAATTTTGCAGCTAACCAGCAACTAAAACCATGTAACTGCTGAGCTTTGTGCTTTTAAATCCCAAACAGCTCTCTGTGGCAAAACAACTTGATTTCAAGACTGTGGTAGTGACTTTTTCTGCTGCATTTCTCAGAATCCTAGTCATCATTTTTTCAGTTATATTAAATTTAATTCTCTCTTCTCTATGCTTATGACACAGGTAAATTTCAATAATAAATGTATTTTTCCCACCATGAAAAGAAAATCATGATGCAGATGGTAAACAGATTGACACAACAGGTATAGTTTCAGGTCAGCTATTTTCATGACCCTGACTATATACAGAGAAGTCTGCTGTTCACCTTCAGGCTTCTTTGCTACAATTAATTTTTCTAGGATATGCTGTTACATGATATTGATACATAATACTTCTAAAACCATATAGGCCTGAATCAGGATGATATTAAATGAATTTGTAAGGCTTAATTGGTGTGGAGACTGATGCAAAAAGTCCTAGTGAAGGCATATCTGTATAACCAGATCAGACAGGATATGAATTCTTTTAAAGCCATAAAAGTTCCCTTGTTAAAGAAAAATAACAAAATACAATGGTCCCTCTCATTTCCATTTCATCAGTTCTGTGGTTTATAAGAAAATCTCACTGAAGTGAGGAATTTCACTTCAGTTGCATCTTATATTACTTCAGAACCTGAGCAGGCTATATGAAAATCTACAGTAAGACACTTCCAGTTTTCTCTTTCTTGGCCACACAGATAAGTGTGCTTAAATCAGCCCTAATAGTCAATGGGATATGCATGTGAACCACTGCATTGGGTTTATCTTAAAATGTCTGCATTTCTGTAAAGGGGTTTTTTTCTGCTAGGTTTTTTTTCCCACTGTCCTTTAGACAATACCAGGCAGAAAACAGTACATTAATTTACTTGCTTATTTCTGATTTTCTATCATGATTTTTTTATGAGCTAAATAACGACCTGTGCAGGTCAATGTTCTGGAAACACACTGCAAGTGTAAGATAAAAAGTTTTCACCAGATTCAACCCTACTAAGTTGTGATAATCCTTGTGAAGGTTATTCTCCATTTTCTTGCAGTAAATTGAAAAAAAAAAGTCTTCTGGCCCTCTATCAGTGAAAAAAAACCACAAAACCCAAAAAACTGAGAGCATCATAAAATGACAACTTTTTAATGATCTCATGATACTTTCAGCTGAAAAATACTTTCAGCTGTTTACCAAAAGCTATATATTTTACCTTATCGGTCTCTTTTATCAAGTCAAGCCTTGTACTATTGCTTGCCCACCAGGACTGCAGATAATTAGGTTTTAGGCTCAGCTGTGAACATTCTCCCTACTAAAGCTAGAGTAGATTTAAAGGAACCTTTTTTTCCCCCTCCTATTAGTTCTTCACTGGTATCAAGCATTTTTCTCAGTAGAAATTATTACTGACATGTATATTCCTGCAACAGAATGAAGGGTGTTTCAAGAAACTAGGATTTCTTCAATGAAATGGTCTGTCTCTTGTTCATGTTTGTCTAACTAATGCTTTTGTCTCATGAGAACAAGCATGTTCCTGTATAAATTCCCATATAATACACTAAACGTAAACATAAGGAGGGTGGTTTTTTTTGTTGTAAGTGATGTGGGTTTTTTCCCAAAATATTGAATATATTGTGGAAAACTTAAGCACAAAGATATTTCATAGATTTTCAAGAAAGTCAGGGAGGATAGATACATCCCTGACTGAAATATCAAAGCCTGAATGCAATTTATAGATCAAGAAGATCTAAATTTACCATTTACCAGGCAGTAATAGAGATGGCTTCCGATGGCTGGAAGCCTTGTTCTTTTTCCTCAATTCTCACTACTAATGTCTTTCAGAAGAGGAATATTTGATTCGCACTTTGGAGTGACTCATAAGTCTGAATATTGCTTCCATTTCACATTCTCAAAGACACTCAAATACTGATTTGATGATCCCTACATAGACCTATAATGTGACAATGAATGTAAGAGAAGAAGTTGTTAAAGACTTATAGCTGCATATTAATGTAGACAAGATCTGAAGAACATAGTAATGAAATAACAAAATGGATTTGTGCTCAGTTATTGAATAAACTGTAGACAAATTGTGCATTCATGCGTGTCTCTATGGGATTGTGGAAGCAGAGCAAGCGTAACATGAAAGAAACAGGTCACTCTGTATTAGCCATAAAAGGCAAGGCGTGGCAACAGGGGCTACAGGGTGCCTGTGTGGAAGGAGGCCCTGAGCCTCCCCGTGCCACTCAGAACAGGTTCTAGATGACTCTAAAATGGATGGGGACAGCCCATCATGCCTCGAACCTTCAGGCAGTCAGAGAGCGCACTGTGCCTCTGATCAGATGTGCTTGAGGAAGGGTGGCAGCTGCTGGGGGTAGGAGACAACAGAAAAGAAGAAAGGTGAGAGGAGATTGGGGAGGAATCTCTAAAAAGGACCTGTGAGGAGGTAAGTAAAGAGGTTTGGAAGACTGCGGAAGGGGGTATTGTTCAGGACATAACTGAAAATGGCCTGAAAGAAGAACTCTTGATTGAAAGAGGGATGCTCTGAGAAACTGCAGCCCATGGAGGACCCACGTGAGATCAAAGACACCCTCCAAAGGACTGTGGCCTCTGAAGGACACATGCTGGAGCAGGAGAACACTAAGAAGCAAGGAACAGAAGTAAACTACTGTACGCTGACCACTGAATCACCGAAGAGCCTGGAAGGGACTGAGTGTCACATGTGATGAAAAGGAAAGGAGTTAAATTGAGGAAGTGGGAGAGAAGTGCTGGACTGAAGCAGAGCCTGGGGAGCAA
This sequence comes from Callaeas wilsoni, assembly GCA_013398955.1. Lineage (NCBI taxonomy): Eukaryota > Metazoa > Chordata > Aves > Passeriformes > Callaeidae > Callaeas > Callaeas wilsoni. The sequence continues at coordinate 49,484 of VWPU01002868.1, read as the reverse complement.
GTAGAAAAGTAGTTTTTCTGACTGTTGGTTTAATTAACTTCCCTTGTTAATACGTGAACCAGTAATTAAAAGTACATGTTAATTTACAGTGAATTAAACTCTGAAGTTCCTCAAGTCAAGGCTGCTTTGCTCACAAAAAGTTCATATGTGTAAATTTTTGTTTTCGGTGTACCTGATATACAAATAAACTAATACACACTTAACAATTAATGTACCTGTCTTGGGGTGATTCTATGACCATACTGTATTCCCCATCGCCTGCTTGATTTCTAGTGTACCTTTAAATTGCAAAGGGGAGAGAGAGAAGCCGAGAGAACTCTTCAAAGCGGCTGGCTTGACCTTGCAACTAGAATGTTTTGCATTCTTTTCTCTCCCGATTCTGACAACATTTGGTTGGTTGGAGGACTTTTGCTTGCTAGTCTCTTCGGCTTTCAGCGCAGAAGGGACTGTGATCTGCCTCAGCGGCTTCTTTTCCTTTTTGGACTGTTTTTGGCTTGCTTTTCATCTGAGACCGGCTGTCATCTCCGGACCTGCTCGGCGGGACCCTCCAAGGGGGATCGTCGGACCCTGCCTGGCCGGCCCGGCCCAGCTCAAGACTGCAGGTTTTACCTACAGAAAGATCTCTAAAATCCATAGTCCTCTTTTAGGGGACAGGGGAGGGGGTTTCAATATCCTTTTTTCCCCGTGACAGCGGGGGACTCTGTTTTGTTAAATAGTTTTTTTCACTTTCACTCGAGAAATTATTTTCCCGAACCCGTGGGAGAGGTGCTGCCGGGGCCTGCTTGCCTGGCAGGCAGGAGAGAGAGAGAGAGAGACGCCCCTCCCGGGTTGTTTCCTCCTGGATTTGTGTCCAAACCAGCACAGTACACATAACATAATGTACACATAATCATGTCTTTCCCATTAATGCATATCAGTTACTGCTGTGGTTTAACCCCAACCAGCAACTGAGCCCCACACAGCTGCTCACTCACTCCCCCCACAGTGGGAGTGAAGCAGAAGAGTAAAAGTCAGAAAACTTGTGTATTGAGATAACGAGAGTTGAAAAGGTAAAGCAAAAGCCACATGCACAGGCAAAGCAAAACAAGGAATTAATTCATGATTCCTATGGGCAGACAGGTGTTCAGCCATCCCCAGGGAAGCAGGATTCCGTCACATGCAGTGTTGACTTGGGAAGGCAAATGCCATCGTGCTGAATTTCTCTTTCCTTCTTCCTCTAGATTTATATGCTGAACATGAGGTCATATGGAGTAGAATATCCCTTAGGTCAATGCGAATCAGGTCTCCTGGGTGTGTCCCAACAAACTTCTTGTGCATCCCAAGCCTGCCCGCTGGTGGGGTGGGGTGAGAGGCAAAGGCCTTGACTCTGTGTCAGAGCTGCTCAGCAACAGTTAAAACATCCCTGTATTATCAGCACTGTTTTCAGCACAAATCCAAAGCACATCCCCATACCAGCTATATGAAGAAAGTTAGCCCAGCATAACCAGCACACTTACCTCATTATTTTCTTCTTCTATCAGATCTCATAATCGAGTCTTTCAATCCTTCTCTTGCAGGTTTGTCCTGATGAGCAGGAGGAATGCTCACTCCCTTGACATTTACAGGTTCACATGTAAGCACTTTCTGGCTGGATACCTTAGCTATTCCATTTTTTTTTTTAATAAACTCATAACACATCGTCATTGAAATTAAATAGAAATATCACCCAAAAAGGTTTAAATATTTCAGACTTCATAGTAGCTGAAAAAATACCAGCAAGAAAAAAATCTGAAGGGCAGAAGATTTTACTATATAATATCATCTCATTCCAGTTGTATAAGAAAGGAAAGGTAAAATAATTATCCCACTTATAGAACTTACTTTCTCCTCTGTTTATGCATGTTATTCTAAAATATTATTATATTGTCAGGATGATATTTATTGTTTTTTGATTAAGTGTTGACTGAATACTAAATATAGGAGCTGTATTTTCATACTTGAAAGTGTTTTTATTGCGTGCAAGGAATGTGCATTCCAGAATGTGATTAGCTAATTAAAGTAAGTAAGGTGGAAGTTGAAATCAAAGTCTTACATGAACTATTGGGTTGGTTTGTATACAAATACAGTTTTTGAAGATGAGAAAGACTGAAGAACTGTGCTTGAGAACAATGAAACTGCATAACTTCTGTTAATATCACACTTGACACAACTCATTAATATTTGTATATATAAAAATATTTCTAACATTCAATAAAAATAATTCTATTTCAGTGTTCATCTTGTAGTTCTTATAAACTGTTGTTTCTTTTTCCTTGAAAAGATAGAAGATGCTTTAAACATAGTGAAATTCATCCTTTTATAAGCTAAAATTTAGAAGTAAAAAAACTGAACATGTGTTTTAGACTTCCTTTTTAGTTGGTGGTGATAAATAAATATGTATCAGGTTTTATTTAACTCTACAACAGACATCTAAAACAAGTCAGATGGTCAATTTTATAAGATTCTATTTATCTTTGTGACTGCAGAGGAAATCTAGAGTATTAGTATGAAGAAGGCAAATGGATTTCATCTTTTTTGCAATATTGGCTTAATAAGAATTTCTTTAGAAGACTAGAAAAAGATACTTGCTTTCCACATTTGCGGCCAGTTCTGATACCTCCAAATATAGAACATTCTGTATCAAAATTAATATAAAAAGAGGGAGTTTTTTTCCGTTAACATAATCATCCAACAGCATAAAGTAGATGTTTTTCTTTCTTTTATATGTTTAACAGTTCAACAGCTGAGGAATATAAAGAACTCCTTGAATAATTTTTAGTAATTTTTCTATGTTTCAAATAAAGCTCAACGAAGGTGCTTTATTATATTTTAGTAAAACAACACTTCACACTTGCCTTTTTTTCTCATTAATCAGGTGGGGTTAAGACTATTTTGCAGAATAGTAATGCAGGAACAGGAAAGTGAAATGTCTTCTGAGCTGTTAGTGAATTACAGATTGCCAGTCTTCCTCAAACCACAATCAGAAATGATTTCACATCTGCTTTGAATTTACTGATAGTTAAAAACAAATCGTTGGTATTTTGAAGTACAGTATCAATATCTAATATAGCATTTCTCATCAAGAAACAGCCCCAAATGGGGCAGGGAATAGTGCAGAACTGTATAACAGAGTCAGCAAGTAGAGCCTCATTTCCTCTGTGTGCAAGTTATCACCATAAGCCCTTTGCCAGCTTTCTTCTTCCTCTATTATATCTACTCTCTGGTGGATGTCATATTAGAGACTGCAGCCAAAACTCCCTCCATTCTTCACCAATTGGTGCATGAAGGAATCTGTGACAGATGCTGCAGCATCATGCAGTATTCAAAGACCAATGTATTAATTTAATAAATGTTTTTGCAGCTTTATAGCCTTGCCAAAGATTGCATTCTCAGTTAAATGGAAAGATAAAGATTGCCTCCTACAGGAACTGAAGCTGGTGTTCAATGTAGTGGTGTCAGATTGTTTTTATGGCATATATCCATGAATGAAGCAACAGCTAAAAAGAAAAACACAGATAAGAAATTTCCATCTTTAATGGGATTAACAGCATTAAAAAAAGTACAACAATTCTACCTAACATAATAGTTAGTAACTGGGGAAAAAAATATTTCAGGCTTATAGAATGATCCCTCTTGTCTTACAGAGTGAGATGTCATCTGAAAACTGAAACTTTTGAACCAATGATCAACTTTAAAACATAAAATTCGATTTCTTTTTTCAGATTTTAGAATACTTTTCATGTGAAAAATGAGTTATAATTTCATAAGACAGAAATATACATCTATTGTTAGTAAATTAAAATGCATCTTTTCTTGTTTATCTTTGTTCCAAATAAATAACTGTGGCTTTTTGCAGAGACTTGATTTACTGGAATTTGTTTTTAATGACTTGATGATCAAGATTCAGGTGCTCACACTTGTTGGGATGATCATTGTGACTGACCAGATAATCATAGAAAAGGAGCAAGATCTGGAGGAAAAGGCTTAGTAGATGTCACTCGTATATAGAAAAGCAGAAAAACACTTGAGATCCTGAGGCAAGCTAACAAACAGTACCTTTGAAAATTGTAGGAGTGTACACAAAAATCACTGAAGAATATCTTCCTAACAATTTAAGTGGCTAGAACTTAGTGATAGGTGTTGTGTTGCATAAACACAGGCAGGAAAATATAATTTCTCTAGCTATTTTAAGCAACAGTGAAGCTGTCTACTTGGGATCCTTTAGTGATGCTCTTTTTAACACACAGATTTACTTAAATGCAAATGCATGCTATATATAATGTTTGGTCGGCTGGAGTCATTTGTGGAAAAGGCAAAGAAGTAACAAGTATAAATGTTCCACTTTATTCCATAGAACTCAGAAAATGAGAACCTACATTTCTAGTCAGTATTTTTGTCTTGTACTGAATGTGCTTCAAATCGGGACAAATAAAAGGATTTTTGAAAATTAATTAATACAAAGACAAGACTAAGTCTGTGGATAAGCACTTTCCAATTTGGAATTTACAGTGTTGTGTGTGGATTTTTTTAATTTTAGAAAGTCATAGTTTAATTTTGAATGAATTTGTTTATTCAAGTAAAACAAGCATCAATGGCCTTATTCATTTTATTTATTTGGCCTTAACAGATTGAAGTGATGATAATTTTAGGTTTCCCAAGTAACAAAATCACATCAGTGACAAATATTTATAAGCTATTGTATAGACATTATACTGTAAATCATAAATATAAGACAAAAAAACTTTAATAAAAGAAGAACATAAATTGATTTAAATCTAAATTATACAGATTTAAACAAAAGTGATGCTATTTATATAATCAAAACACAAATGCAAGTATAATTCTTATTTAGCACAATGCAATTTTTATTCAAAGAAATGTAAATTTCCTGGGCAAAGCAACTTTTTTTTATATTAAATTACTTTTCTGCAAAGCATGAGGCAAATTTTTAAAAAATTTATCAGAACTTGTATAAAGTTTTATACTTGAAAACTATAGAGACTCTTTTCACATACAATGGTGGGGGAAAAAAATTGAAAAAAATTTAAAAAACCAACAGCATGAAACTAAATTTTTTAGAATATTTATAGAACTCAAATCTTCCACTTCATACTAGTTCAGTATCAAAATACAGGAGTAGCACAGCAGAATTAAGGTTCATTATGTCCCCTGAACCTACTTCACTTTATTTAGAACCAGATTGACTCCATTAACATTTTGTCCAGGTTTCATAACCCTATACAATCTTCTCTGCTTACTCTAGAATTTACAGATGTAGGGACAGAGATGCACTAAGTTAAAGCAAATCTCTCCTAAGACCCCTACAAGATGAGTGATAAACCCAAGAACAGAGACTCCAGAAACCTTTACCATTGGTCTAAGCAATAACAGAATTTTTTTCTCCTACTTTACAGTTTCTGTCAGGTTATATTTTCTGGCCTTTCTTTCATATATAAACAAAATCAAAAATCATAACGACAAACAAATAAGAAACCTAAAACCTAAATAAAGAAAAAGAAAAAAAGATGTTCCAAAGTCCCTTTCCTTGGAATTTTATGTTGGTGTTAGTTCAGTGTGCACATACACACAGTGTGAAAACTGTAACTTATTCTTTACAAATCACGGAAAGTAAATACCAGATCCTTCCTTTTCTTAGACATACTCACTTTCCACTTGAACATTTAGCTGTGCTACAAGTCATAGTTCTTTTAGAAAGAAAGTCTCCAGACAGTTTTATATCAAAATAAATTGTCTGCATTGATATACTTGGTGTCAGTTCAATGACTAATTGTGAATTTAAAAGGCTCGGAATCATGTTAAAATTCAAGCATCCTGTCTCTACATCTGATTAGTCCATGCCAAGGGGCAATGAGCAGTCAGTGGGAAAAATACTGCTCCATTAAACAGTATCTCTGGGCTTCCAAAGCCCATTTTTTTTGACAGGCAATCTTTTTCTCAGAATCTGAATAATTTTATTCTTGAGAAAATATGTTTTGATTATTGTAAATGATCAGGTGTTCTTTTTTTTTACTCTTCTCACATCAAGGTTCAACACAGTCCAAAGACATACTCTGATACACTGAGCTGGACAATAAAAAGCTGTGTAAAATAAGGACTATTCAGTACTAAGTCTTTGAATAAACTGTGTTTCAAATTTGTAAGCCTGACAGTCATATGCTTATGTCTCTTGCTCTCGCTGTCTAACCTCCTAGAGGGTAAGATTTTAGAGACTTGAATAATAACATCAGAAGCAAAGTCTTTGCAAACTAGTGAAATACAGAGATAGTTTAATGATGTTATATGTCTCTTTTTACCATATATGCTAACCTCAAATGTTGGATGTGGTTTCTGGGGGGGTTTTTTTGAAGCTTTTTAATTTTAACCTACGGCTAACACCAAAACTGTATTTTTAGTTCAACAGCTCTTAACTGTGAAAAGATAAATTGATTCTGATTGATACAGAACATGACTGTGTGTCATGTCAAGGTCTGTCAGTCCCAGAGAGTCAAAAACTTGTGTCTTCTGTGTTTAGAGATGAATAGTCACTCTGATAGCTCACTCTGAGTTTTCTTAACAGACTTCTTACATTCAGGTATGTTTGCCAAACCATCTGAAGACTGTTTCCTTTGACAATCCTTCAAGAGGGATATGCAAAAATTTGAGTCAGCCAGAACACTCTTTCTGAACATTTAGATCAGTGCCTGTTCTTTTCACACTCTGTATGTCTGGACATATTTTTTTGATTCTTGTGTATTTCGACACATTTCAGTTTTTCTCAACTTCCCACCAACCACAACTTTTCACCAGACTTTCATGGTCAATTGCTACTCTAATCTTATATATACTATATTTAGTGTCTTTATATGTATTTTCAAAGAGGAAAAAAGGAAGTTAACAGGATGAGCATGTGTCTTACAAAACTGTGGTGGTTTGACTCTGGTTGTATACTGGCTGCCCACCAAAGCTACTCTATCATTCCTCAGCTGGAAAGGTGAGAGAAAATACAATGAAAGCTTCATAGGCTGAGATAACGGCAGGGTGAGATCACTCACCAAATGCCATCACAGGCAAAATCGGCTTGACCTAAATTTAATTTATTACCAGTTAAGATCAGAGTAGGGTAATGAGAAATAAAACCTCAATTTTAAAACCACCTTCCTCCTTACTTCTTTCATCACGCTGTCTTCTGTTTATTCCTCCCCAGGAAGAGGACTCACGCTCTGCCTCGTTTGGTTTATTTTAGGGGAGAGAGGGGAAGAGGAGGGCTGAGGAAGGGTTGTAATTGCTAAATACTGCTACATTTGAATAATATTAACATCAGAAATAAAAGTCATCACTACAATTATTTTCTTTTTAAGCACTTTTGGTGCTTCTGTTACTCCAGTGGTGGGACATCAGTGATCCCAGGAATATTTTGCAAGTGATAGAGCACATTATCTTTTATAGGTCCTTCTTCAGCACTTTTCTTCATGCATCTTCAATATTAAGTTTTATTATGCTTTCTGACATTCTGTAAAAAACAATTGTTTTTATTCATTTGGGTATGATTTGGTTTACCTAAGTGGTCAGATATTGAAAGCAGTGGGCAGATGATGTGATACTATGTAGGCAATTTAAAAGATTTTAACAGACTTTTTTAACATGTCAATCTTTTCACATTGATAAATATTAGAAGACTTCAAAAAAATTCTCCTTGGCTTGTGTAACCTATTCTCGTTACTGGCTTAAATGTAGTTCTATAAGTGTTCATACTGATTTAGATTGGGAAAGTTCAAGTCTTAGATTATATTTTTTGGAGAGATCAGTTTATTTATAATTTTTTGGGTAGTAAACATTTATAATTTTTAAACTTTCTGTGACAGAAACATTCTGTTGCCTTATATCTATGTACAAAATTTTGTTTAACAGAACTTAAATTTTTACTCAGTTTTCAGAGAAATACATTTTGTACTACACTTTTAATAAATGTCATGTCGAAGCTTTATTACCTGTGTGATTTTTTCCTACTTAATCTGAGCCAAAGTAATTTTTAAGTGATTAAGTGGGAATGTCAGAAAACCTATGAGTTATTCTTAAAGGAAATATGAAGAGTCTGTTTATATAAGAACATACCCTACCCTGCCTTGTTTTATTCTGGCTAATAATAATGAAGATAGAAATCAGATACCAAGTCCTTGTGTTGCTGGATCAGAAAGAGACAGATGCAAGAGCTGTTTCAAAAACCGTGCTGAGAGTTGATATGAATGTGTGCAATCTTGCAGAGAACAAAATAAATAAATTTAAAAGATACTTTCCAGAGGCAGAAATTAGTAAGATTAATAAAGGCTTAAAAGGTGTAAAGAAATAATAAGATGGAGGTTTGAAGAACCTAAACATAAAGAGACCATACTATTTGAATTCTCCTCTTATTCCAAGATATGTTAAAATGACAGAATAATGCTTATTATAAAGACCACCACCAACAAAATGCTCTAGGAGAGAAGGAAACACAAAGCTATGCCCTTATTAATCTACTTTTGAATGGCCAAAAAGATAACCAAAATTTGTGTTGCCATCATAGACAGTATAATGTATCAGTAACAATATAGATACTGAGATTTACCAAATAAATACATTTCTTCATTCCTTAAAGTTCTTAAAAGATGAGATGCATTAAAAAGATGACACTTATGTTACCTAGGACTTAAAAAATATTTATCAGAGAAATATATTGGAATTATATTCCTAGTTTTATAGAATGAGTGTGGTTTAAAGAGATAAAATTAGAACTTATTTAACATTTTCAGGATACAGTCAGATTTTCACATAATTTTTGAATGCTTTGAAATAGGTTAATATATTTTTCTTTTGAAACTTAGTTTAAGTAAGAAAATGTTAGTTAATGAAATTAAAAATCATATATATTCTTTAAATAGTTAATCTAATTGTAGACTATTTTATGATAGGCAGCTTCAGCAAAAAAGGAAAAGAGTAGTTACTGATGCTGAAATGTGTACTTCTCTAGAGGCCTGTTAAGTAGGAACATATAGTAGAGAAAAAATGTAAATCTGTGGCAAAGTAGTTTTTCAGGTAATAGAAATTTTATAAAGTTTCAGAGAAATCAGTGTTGGTGTAATTGTAATGAAGGATTTCAATTTCTTTTATAAAGGAGAGCATTTCAGAAGCAAATTTCCATATAGAGATAGGAGTTTAACAATTTAACAATATGTTTAGTGTAATAGTCTTTGAAGTATATTTTTTAATTTTCATTTTTGTTTTATCTGTACTTCATAACTGCACCTAAAAGGTTAATCTATACCTATCTTCATTGTAAAATAATTATTTCTTTTGTCAGAACTCCTATTTGCCTGTAATAATTGTTTCTTTGATTGAAAAGATTATGCTAATTGAAAATGTTAATATGTGTGCATTTAACACATATATAAAATATATTGAAATACATTACTCTTTCCTAGTGTTTAAACACATAGCTTTGTATACTCTCAACAGTTTTTAGCTGGTCAGGTCACTTTTTAAATTTTTTTTTGGTTTCCCCTCAGTATTGCTAAGCAAGTCCTTTCTTCCATTTCTCCCCTATTACTTCAGGGAAGGAACACGTAGGGTTATTGACTGTGTCTTGGAGCAGGGCAAATACATAAAACCCAATTAATTCCTAATAAATAAAACATAAAATGTCTCTTCGTAGTTCACATTTTTAAGGCCTGACCAAAAAAAAAAAAAATGCAATACATAACAAAACAGAAGCAAAGCAATAAGTTGTCACTCCAGCTACTGATACAATCTGTAGCCCTTCTCCACTCCATACAATCAGTATGAACACAGGAGGTGCCATTTTCCTCTGTTTATTAAACTTCAACTATACAAATCCTAGGCTGTACTTCAACTTTTCATTCCTTTCTTAATTACAAACCCATAATTTCCCAACCATATTTTCTCTTTCTGAGTTCTGGATTTTTTTGTGCAGTAATTTGTGTTTAAATATATAAGAGGAGAAAAGAGACAAAAGAATTCTGAGATGCTATGAAACCTATTGGTGAGACAGGAAGCCTGACAAAGCACCTCTCCTTGGAAAAAGAAAAAGAAATGGTAGCAAAAGTATATTTTCTTTCAAATTTTAAGTGAAGTTTGGTTTTTTTTCCTTTCTCCTCTTGCTTTAGTCAACTGTGAAGAAGCATGATTTTTAAGCCTAGGAAAATAAGGGATTGTGGAAGGCTATGCAATATCAAACTACGTTTCTGACTTTTACAGGTGGATGTGTTTACTTTCCCTATTAGAATCACTGCAAACATTGTTACAGACTGAGACAAGAGAAACTCTTCACTGGATTTACCTATTTGTGCTTTCTTGGGTCTGTAGAAAAGATGGGGAGTGTGGAAATAGATGGATTGCATAATTGACACATAAACACTATTTGAAGGTTATAGTCACATCGGGACTGAATTTATACTGTAGGTCAAAATAGCAAATTCCCAGTCCAAGATGTGATAGAGAGCAAAAAACCTTGGGCACCAGGATTAATTATGTTTGAAGTGTGGCAACAACTTCTTTAAAATAAAGACCTACATATATCTAGTCCTAAAATCCATCCCACAAATTCTGATACACCCCATAGATGATTCACAGCCTCCTTTATTTTCGAGTCACAACTCTCATGCATTTGCAATGCATTCATATTAAAAAAAACATACAAATTATTCAAGATTAGCATTCTAGTATGCTCCTTTTTAAATTTATTTCTGCTTTTTGAGACATTGTGTTTGGGGGTGCGGGTTGTGTGTGTGTGCCCCATTTTCTAGTATACTCAGTATCTTATCACAGCTACTTCAGTGGAATGTCTTTTCCACTTAAAATATACCAAAATATATTTTGTTTGTAGCACAGTCATCACAATCATTGGATAGTTCCTCTAAATTCCAGTAAGACTTATGAAAATATATGTTGTGATTTAACCCCAGCCAGCAACTAAGTACCACACAACCACTCTGTCACTTCCTTCTGGTGAGAAGAGGGGAGAGAATCAGAATCAGAAGAGTGAAAGTGAGGAAACTTTTGGGTTGAGATAAAAACAGTTTAAGAGGTAAAGCAAAAGCTGCACATGGAAGCAAAGCAAAACAAGGAATTAGCGAAGCGAAACAAGAAATTCATTCACCGCTTCCCGCGGGCAGAGAGGTGTTCAGCCATTTCCAGGAAAGCAGGGCTCCATCACACGTAATGGTGATCTGGGAAGGAAAACACTGTCATTTTGAGCATGTCAGCCTTAATCCATTTTCACCCAGCATTATGTACGGAGCACCTCATATGGTACGGAATATGCCTAGGGACATTTGAGATTAGTTGTCCTGTCTGTGTCCCCTCCTAACTTCTTTGCAACCCCAGTCTCCTCACTGGTGCCGTGGCATGAGAAGCAGAAAATGGCTTGACGCTGTGTCAGTGCTGTTCAGTGATAATGAAAACGTCCCTGTGTCATCAGCACTGTTTTCAGCACAAATCCAAAACACAGCCCCATACCAGCTGCTGTGAAGGACATTAACGCTATCCTGGCCAAAGCCAACACAGTACAGTGCTTGCACAATCTGTCAGGAATTGCACAGAGATAGATGTTTTTGAATACCAAAGCAAAAATTATAGGTGATGACTTGTAGAGGCTGACCTGAAACAGAGGCTGGACAGAGGGAAAGGATAAAGGGCAGGGATTTATTGAAAGGACTTCATAGGGCACAGCTTGGGCAGTGCAGGAGTCTCGCAGAGACTACACCCAGGATGGATGACAGCCACACGTTTTTGGGATAGATATAAGTTTTGTCCATTTGCATATCAGAGGTTGATTGTCCAATTACAGCTTCAGGCAGTGGAGTCCCATTCTCTTAGTTTGCTCCTCCCCAACTCACTTTTGTTTACATTTCTCGGGGCCTGAGACAGTGAGGTGTCCTTGACTCTCAGGCCTAGAGAGGAATTGTTGTGCCTGACCAAAATGGGAAAAGCAGTTGCTAACCCTCTATATGGAGCTCAGAGTTACACACAGAAGAATTGCAGGATTACAGATATATGAAAATAAAAGAGCTAAAATCCTAAGGAATCATAGGAATGTGAATTTGCTGAGAGTTTTTAATTTTAAATTCATGGAAGAACAACAAATTTTAAAGCAATATTCAACTCACTAACCAGGAAAACAAAACACACAAACAAACAAAATGAAACAAAAAAACCCCATCCACAACCCATAACATGTAAGCTATGATTTGCCCTTATACTTACATAAAATTTAAAGCATTTTGTGTGGTAAAAGAAAGTAGTTTGAAAGCTTTGTGAGACTTTTATTTTAAATTTTTTTTAGAAAACTGATATATTTTTTCTGGCTCAACCACTAAAATTTCTAAGTATTCATATCATAAAACATAATTTGAAAAAATAACTAGTCATTAAGAGCTCTTATTCTTGAAATATAGCAGTTTCTTCAAGAAAATATGAAAATAGGTAAATATACATTAATATATTACCAGTAAGGAGTAAAAACTAAACCCAGAGTTCTTTCCAAGCTGATAGATAATGAGACTGTTCAATTCTTCTATTCAATTTAATGTACATCTGACCTGTTGAAATGTGCTCTCTGATCTTGTTAACACAAAGAAGAGATATTTTGAAATGGGCTCACAATATGTTGAAAGGGCAAAGTTATGTGTGCTGATGGGAAAGGAGTGAGGTAAGTTCAAATTTTCTAAGGCAAAACACAATTTCATTATTATGATTTAAATCGGTTTCATCTTTATTATTTGTGTTGTCCCTTTTAACACCGCGTAACTCCAGAAATTTTATGAAAGAGGATTCAGAAATACATTTCTTCATTAAATTCTCGCATTGTAGTAAATTTTTTTATAATAGTTTTAAACAACTGATATTTAAGGGCTTTAACTTGGAAATAAAATCCCGCTGCAGGTCTGAAGTCTCAGCTTCCCAACTACCATCACAAAGCTGAATGAGTCTATGCGCAAAGAAATCTTACTCAAGCAGATGCTGCCAGAACATCAGAAATGCAAAGCTTCCTGCCAACTCAGCTTCAGGATTTAGATTCCCTGAATATCCTAAAAAGAAACCATCTCTCCATGGAGTATCCTGCCTAAAGATAGACCTAGTAGGTGATGAGGTATCCAGTTTCATGGCAGATAGTTGACATTTTCAGATTGCCAGAGAGATAGGCTTGCTGGCAAGAAACCTTATCCTGGGAAATCTGCCTGGTTTCTGTCGAAGATTCAAGAAAATCAACCACTTCCTGCAAAATTTCACAATTTTATTCGTAAGTATTCAAATTAAAGGACATCTGAAAAAAACCCACAAAAATGTGTTCTTTTAGAAAGCTTCCTAAATAAGACTCTGTCAAGGCTGCCACTCTGAACTGTATCCTTAACATTGACTCAATTAAGTAATTTTAATGAGCTTATCTTACTTCACAGATATATCTCAAATTTTGCATTACCAATTAAAATATCATTTAACCAGTACTATTGTTTAACTAAATCTGTGATAAGAACTTGCAATTTTTTTGATTTAGGGGAGGTTAACATTTCAGGCTTTTTGGTTTTTCATTATTAGTTCTTTGGAAAATTACATGGAACTGTTCAATTGTTATGAGTATGTAATCAATCCATCAAAATAATAAAATGCCTTTTAAATTAATTAAACTTTCCTAGTACTTTACACATTAGACTATCTAGATACCACTGATGGCTTTCCTAACATATATCTCAGTTTTTGATGGAGAAATGTATCCAATTTGAATGGCTCATATTCAACAACATGTTTTGGGGGAGCAGAACAAAACAGAATCAAGAACAGCCAGCATACTCAGTCTGGAATTATAAAATAAATTTGATTAACACTGTGTGGGTATCAAACTTCTCTCAAAGTAATAGGCAAAATAATTCTACAACACTGCTTAGACTTTTCAGACAAGATAAAAGTCAAAGCTGAAGTGAATCATTTTATCTGTTTCCGTGCTGGAAGAAAATGCTTCCCAGTTTTATAGCAGATGAAGGTAGAAATGGGTGAAGTTTTGAATTGGAGAAGTCTGAAACCAATAAAATCTATAGGTAGACTTATAAATACTTTTAAAACAAAATTAGTTTTGCTGATCCTGGTAATTTCCTCTTCATCTCTGATTTTGTAAGCCTTTAAGACTTGATCCGTTTTCTAGTGCTAGATGACTTTAACATTATTTTAAGAAAATGTATTGGCATTGGCATGTTTCAAGTGCTCCTAGATCATCAGATATAATATATTCCTCATTATTTTATTAACCTCTTGATCTTTAAGGATCAAAGACAAAAAACCCTATATAAACCACAAATCTAGCTCAAAAGAGAAAGTAAAATGTGTGTCATGTCATGTCAGAAGTAACATGAGTCTAGATGATTTATGTATCCCTTACATTGTAGAAATTAATCTGAAGGTATGACTTTAGCCTTTGTGCTGAATATATGATATAGGAAACTTAACAGAGTGTGGAGTTTCTATAGTGTGGAAAATCTATGATTTTTATCAAGACCTTTAAGTGCACTAATTAATTTGTTTAATCTAAAGCTTTATTTTTGCTTAGCCACTTGTTGAACAGAGACTGTATTTTATTAAAGTTATAGAGTGAATTATTCATCTGATGATCTCTCCTCTTTGAAACACTGTATTCAATGCTGTTTACAAATAAGTTGCCAAAATATGGTCCACAATAATGTATGAAGCTATTGCTTGTTTTCCTGACTCTGGACTTCAGCTTCACCTCACAAGCTCAATTCCATCTTGAGTTAAAAAAGACATTTCTGATACTTTTTCTGTCAATAGTAATTGACAGAAAAAGACCAATAATGGTAATTTGACCTGTTATTTTTTTGGACAGGTTGTATTTTTCTCTTTCCCACGAAAGAATGATTGTGTGAAATATTGGTGTAGTGTCTTGACCCTGGTTGGATGCCAGTCACTCACCAAAGCCTTCTCATATGGACAGAGGAGAGAAAATATAAGGAAAGTCCTACCAGGAAACCTACTTCTGTTGAACTTCTCTCCCCATGGTCTGCCAGCACCCTGCTCCAGTACAGGCCTCCCAGATTCACAGCCTCCTCTCAGGCACCCACCTGCTCCAGCGTGGGTGTGCTCCACGGGCTGCAGGTGGATCTCAGCATCCCCATGGATCCCCACGGGCTGCAGGGTCACACCACAGCTGCTTCACCGTGGTCTGCACCAGGGGCTGCAGGGGAATCCCAGCTCGAGAGCCTGGAGCACCTCCTGCTCCTCCTTCTGCGCTGACCTCGGTGTCTGCAGAGCTGTTCCTCTCACGTATTCTTACCCCAGTCTTCTTTGGCCACGATTGTGTCTGTGCAATAGCATTTTACCTTCTTAAATACGTTATCAGAGAGGTATTATCATCAGGGCTGATTGGCTCAGCCTCGGCCAGAGGCTCCTGGAGCCGGCTGACACTGCCTCTGTCAGGCATGAGGGAAGCTTCTGGCAGCTTGTCAAAGGAGCCACCCCTGTAGCTCCCCCACCTTCAAAACCTGGCCACACAAACAAAACACAACCAGTCTGTGGTAAAACCGTATTTAATCTTCTGCTTTGTCACTACCTGAGGTATGTGTTCAAGGCTGGCAAGGGAGCTAAGGCTTAGATCTTTGGTTTCTTGGAGAAAGATTTAACGGACAACAGTCCATTGGTATGAAATTATGTTCACTAAAGCTTGAATCTGTTGCAGTTTTCTTCACATGACATGTAACAAAACAAAAGAAAACGAAGAATAGTAACACTTGAAATTCACACCCCCTACTAACTGTACAAGTGAGAAAAGGAAGTTGTCATTTCAAAATGCTTTCCTTTCTTCAAAGTCTCTAGATGGTTTTAATAATAATTAAGAAACTTTTTTAAAGTTGTTTTTTAGCTTAAAAAGTGTTTCTTTTCTAATTTTATTTTTTTATTCCTAAGAGATAGAAAATTATATAGAAATTCTTTCTTTGGCATCCTTTCACAAACCCTGTTCCTAAATGTTTCTTTTGGGTGCAATTTAATCTTCATTTAAAGAGACCATTATGATAAAATGGTAAAAAACTTTCCAAAAAAGGTGATTATAATTCTGTGTATTCATATAGTCGAGTATTTCAGCGAAGGTAAAACATTGCATACTTTTGCATGTAAAAAAGGACCTTTGAATTGTAAATATTAGTGCTCTGGGAGGTGACCCTTACCAGTTAAAAACAAAGAAACAAACAAACAAACAAACGGCTTATGTCTACTACCAATAAGAAACAGAATATCTCTGATTATATTAAATTTTATTATAAACTATATTTGTAATTCTTCACATTTGCCAATTAATAGTTGGCTGAAGTATTACCACTATGTGATGTATATTCTTATTTTAAAATCTGAATTCTGAATTTATTATTTGGAATCCAAATGGTTTCATGCTGGAGCAGAGTGAAAGAAAGGGACATCAGAGTTAACAACTTGTACTGTCTTTCCCTCCTTGAGTGCCCTGGGTACAGAATTAAAGAATCAGAGAATGGTTTGTGTTGGAAGGGAGACTAAAGATCATCTGGTTCCAAGCCCCCCGTGCTGAACAGGGACATCTTCCTACAGGGCATCGACAGCTTCTCCATGCAACCTGTTCCAGTGCCTCATCACCCTCACGGTAAAGAATTTATTCCGTTTGCGTAACCTGGTATGCTTAGAAGCAAGGTTCTGGTTATGGAAACAAGACTAATAAATGCTATTTTAATAAACTGTGTAAAGCACTAACTTTTTGGTGTTCAAGCAGTAGCATGTGGAGAAGCCAGCGTCATCCACACGAGGATTTGACATAAACAAAAAATCAAATGCCATTGCATTTTAAGATCTTAATTCATTTTAGTCACTAATTGTTTTATAATAAACTACTGATAAGACAATTAGAAAAGTTTATTTTATATCTTTAAAAATACAGGGGCTCAAGATTTGTCTATGAGTGTCTAACATAGAATTACTAAATAGAAAAACAATTTGTTTCAGAACATTTTTGGAGGTGGTAAACTTAACTAGCTTATCAAAAGACTGTTATTATAAAATTAATGTTAATACCTCGGTGTCATTCTGGTGTTGATCTAAGATCTAATGAAGCAAATACAAAGTCTTGACTGAAGAACAGTTGCAGGCTTGGTTAGTATTAAGAATCACCAGTATGAAGTCTGTGTTACAGTGTTATGTTTCTGCCATTGGGTATTTTTTTTTTTATTGTGTGATTTATGTGTGTGACTGGAAATGTGATTTGAAGTTGTTTGTTAAAAATAATGGAATTGATTAAAAATTTATATGTATCTATATATGCAAACACTTGAACTGTGAAACTGGTTCTTTTAGTGTATCATTTCTTAAAAGAGAACAGAAAAAGCTGAATGTAGCCTTTCTATGTATCTCCTGAAAAAATGTAAAATTATCTAATTATTTATGCCTCTTTGCATGTAAAGGTTATTCTATCAGCCGACGTACTTTAGTGATACAAGGCAAGCCAGTCAATCTCCTCTCCATTCTTGTAAGTCTAACTATGAATTTAAGCGAATCTTTCAGCACTAAGAGTGACTACATGATACATTTTATTTTGGAGAATGTATGCATGTGACTTAATATTAATGCTCTAGAATACCCTTCCTGATGCATTCCAGACTTTATGTTTGTACATTTTACAGTTTGTATCTTGACAACATTGCAATGAAGCATGATAGAATAAGTAGAAATCTGCCCGATTAATTCTGTTTATTTTTGGATTTCCAGCCTGTATGAGAAAAAATTTGTAGACATTGGGAAAGTCATTATGAAATGAGACTGTTGAGCATGTAAAACTCAGTAGGTCTTTCAATATGCTAGTGAAATTATGAAACTGGTTTTAGGCTGCATTTTTCTCTTAGTAAATAATACTGAAATAGGAATCTTTTAAATACTTACGGAAAGCACTTTTTTTTTAACAGTAGTTAATTGCAAAGCGAATGAGATGTTTATTTTTCATGCTGTAGGAAAAAAGATGTTTTAGGGCATATGGCTTCTCAAAAGCTGAGAACAGAGGAATTTAGGAGACCAAAATATTTAAAAAACACCAAACAAACAAAGAAAAAGAAACCAAGAAGGGATGATAGGTCATCTGCTTCTTTTATACTACATCTATTTATGCAGCATAGTAATTTAAATTCACATGCAGTCAATAATCTTAACAAGACTAGTTTTTTAAACAATAATATTACAATGGAAATAACATCTGAAATGCATGTTATTTCTTTTTACTACATCATAATAGCAGTTAGTATTAGTAATAATGTAAGAGCTAGAGCAGAGCTTCTGAAATGGTGTATGGAGTGTGTGAATATATGTCTGAGTGTGGGACAAGGTGACAAACTAAATTTTTCTCTCAGCAGAGCTGGTCATTTGGTGATTCATAAGCCATAGAAATTTAGAGGCAATTAAATACAGACGGGACGCCAGACCTTCTTATACTTGTTACTGTTTTGAAGTTGCAACTGTTCCGATAATGTTTTAAAGAAATACCTCAAGGAAATATGAAAAAATTGGAAAAGTTTCAAATGTCTCCATGTCAAAAACAAATGCAAAAATTCGTTTGTCTAAAATTTCACTGGATGGTTTCAAGGAGAACATTGGAAAATAATTGTTTTCGCAGTTCTTGGAAAATTTACTCTCTTTTAGAGCATTCTGTGAGCTTTGAATGTGAAATTACAGCAGGTTCTTCTTCAAACTGATCAATCTAAAATATACATTTTTTTTCTACTGCATTAGATGTTATTCTCCCATTTTAAAAACCAAAAGATTTTTATTCTTTAGCATATTGTCATATTGTTTTTTCTGTGTTTTTTTCTTTTTTTTTAAATAAAATAAAGCATATTTATTTTTCCACATCTTTGAGCACTTCCCCATCCTTTCATTAGTTTTAATATATTGTGGCACTGTATGCTTTAATAAGCTGTTCTTTGGATGTGTTAAACAGTTGCAGCTCTTAGTGATTTCTGCTAAAGGAAGAATGTTGTAGAAGTATATCTAATGTGTTCTTCCTGTCATTGTTTTGGGAGGGAGAACTGCTGTGAAGACAGTTAAATTACTCCTCATATATAAAAGCCTGATCATCAAAGAAGTACCAAATGCTTTTAAGGCTTTCTAGTATACCAGTGAGTATGATGACTGAGTTTTATGGACCTTTATGAGAGTTTTAAATTTCCACATCACATTCATTTTGGAGACATGCTTTTGCATACCAAAAGTTCCAAGATTTGAAGCTTCTTGGTCCCTTTTTTTGATATTTCTTCATTATGCAAAAAACAGGCAAGCAGAGGAGCCTTTTCAATCTAGTCTGAGCAAGTCATACAGTGACTTCTCTCCAAAATTTAATCTTGTAAAGATTAAATATCTACTCTGATATGCTTTCTCCATGAAGTTCTCTCCTCCCTAACATTTTCCACAGACTGTACTTTTTTAATCCATGCAGATTCAGGGACCTCCAGGGCAAACTGCAGTTTGTTCTTTGTAACCATGACATTTTTCTACCATTCTATGATTCTACAACTTTTAAGTTCATATTGAGGGGAAAAGGAATGGAGAGGAGAAACAAAATAATCTAGATTTTCATTCATATCATAATACATGCAATAAAATAGTGTTGCTGAAACTGCAGGGGAAACAGAAACTCTCCAACAGCATCTTTTAAGTGTTAGAGAATTAGGCATTACTTTATTCTGGCCAGCATGTGCAATGGAAATAATTTCATCCACACATGCCTATGTTGTGCAGTGGAAATCATGCCATCACATATGGTTCTTTACCAAACTTTTCTCATATTTATACATAAAAAGCCCAAAGAAATTTACATTCATTGGTTCTCTATTACATCATTCTTAGTATTCAATCTCCTGTTGGTTACTGATCCCTTCACCTTCGATGCTGATTTGGTCTTCATTCTTTGGTTCGCTTATCGATCTTTTCCCAGACCAGGTGTCTCTGACTGCACCAGGGGGTAATGTTTGTTAGCGTCTCTTTG
Organism: Callaeas wilsoni; assembly: GCA_013398955.1. Taxonomy (NCBI): domain Eukaryota; kingdom Metazoa; phylum Chordata; class Aves; order Passeriformes; family Callaeidae; genus Callaeas; species Callaeas wilsoni. The sequence continues at coordinate 29,422 of VWPU01002868.1, read as the reverse complement.
TCTCCTCTCTGTCTTCTGGCTACTCCCAGTCTGCAGATGTTTAACTCTCAGAGTATTGGAATCTTCTTTTTGTTGATTGGGGCTCATCAAGCCTCACCCAGGGAAACTCAAATCCTCGATAAACAGAGGATTTCTCTTCTTTTGAAGAGAAATATCAATGCCCCTCCCCCTCGGCAAAGATAAACTAATGCAGGACTAAAGTTACAGAATTTAAAAGTTCCATCATTTCCAACAACAGTATATTAAATATTTTTAAAGATATCTTAGTGAGAAATGATTGCAGAATTTTAAGAAACCTGTATAATATAAATATAATATTATATAAATAATAAACCTTTAAAAATAGTAATTCTTCCCAAAGGGATTGCCATCTAGCACATAGTACTATGAGACAAACAAACAGGTTAGACTGAGGTGCGAGACAGTGTGTTCAGACATTTTATAGCCAGCTACAGAAGTCACAATATATTTCTTTTTGCCATTGTCAGGTTGTAGTTCATTAATAATTTGTTTCAATTTTTGCTTTCTCAAACACTGAATTTCACAGCAATGTGCAGTTTACAACTTCATAAAACTGGTAGGTGAAGTAGACAGTTATTAAGGTCTCTTTAAATATATGTAAATATCTGTTCACAAGGTACTTATATTTCAGGAAGATCAGTTCAACCATAGAAAAGGAATGCCTGAAGCAAATTAAATTCAGACTAGCTTTTGAAACAAAAGTTGGAAGCCCTGCCTAATGTTAAAACAGATAGAACTTCAAATAGGTTTCAAATTGGTTAATTAATACTGTATAAATAATCATCACTGAGGGTGTCTTTTTTTTCCTGAAAGAGTCCTGCGCAAATCAAAATTGCTCCCCCATTATCACCATCTCATCTCCTTTCAAGGCAAAGTAAGGGTACAAATTCTTACCGAGTCCTTAGGGTTCAATTCACCTGAAAAGTAGTTGTGACCTTCTGTACTGAGCAAGTCTATAAAAAAGCAGCAGGTGGTGTCTCTGTGCCAGTTTGACCTATCCAGATGCAAGGTTATTTGACATGCAAAGTGCACTTTTGCTATATCGATGAGGGCAATGTCATCCTTCAGAGGGGAAAGGGAAATGACAACTGTGTTGTAGGTAACCGAAGAAACAGAAGTTTTATTGATGTTCTTTAAGGAAACTTCGTTGAATTATTTAATGGAATAAATGGAACCTAGAGGATGTGCACAACAAAAAAAAAATACTGCCTTACTTTTAAAAAAGTGATATTTAAATTTATAGCTCTGCATGGATAACTACTGATGACAGTAAACCATTGAAAGAAGGGAATGAAATACCACTTACAACTATGACCTTAGATGGGCCTGATCTAAAACACAACAAAATAACTAAGAATCTCTTTCTTCATTTAAGTGACTTTTGCCATAACAAACTTGCCTTTTTTGAAGTGCACTGGCCATACCAGAAGATAAGCTTAGAGAATTAAGTTCAAAACAAATCTTCTTAGCTGTCTTTGTTGTTGTGTGTCTTGTTGTTAAGCAAACAATTTTTTAAAAAAGAGGTTCCACAGGACTGAAGGTGTCCCTTGCTATTTGAATGTTTTGCATTCAATGTCCTGCATAACACCTATTTTAAATAGTAAAACAAAATATCTCTTACAGATCTTATAGTCGCATTGGGCATATGATCTTTGTCATTAGCCATACATATACAGTAAATATACAGTGAAGTGGCCTGATTATTTGGAGAAGTTTTACACTTCATTGCTTATCAGAACTTTACTTACAAACTTAAAACATTTTTATGTTCAAAGTACAGCTTTGCAACTAATGATAAGGAAATACCTTGTTTTCTTATTTCCCAGAGTTGCTTTTTCAGTCCATACACTTTCTCAGAAGGATTATGGGAGTCTTGCACGAGAATTTGAATTTTATTGTCATATCTTACCCCTGCCAATTTATCTAATTGAAAATATGGATAAATATCTGGACCACGTTAATTTTGAAACTTCTAATCATAATTTCTGAGCTATGGAAGAACAGGATTTATATTCTTTTACAGAGAATCATTATTTTAGTCCTAGTACAGCTCCCTGACATTTATCTGATGGTAGAAAAGGCAAACAGTATAATAAAGGTAAGGAGCTGGTCATAGTGATGCAGTTGTTGTAGACTGAGGAAGAAGATCAGAGAAGATAAGCAGCTTTGTTTGATCATCATGGCTAGGCCTACATAATGGCAATCACTCCGTTTGCTGCTCACATATCAAGTCTCAGAATTCAGTATCATTAACAATACAGGAAAAGACAAGGAATGATGTCAGGATACAAAATATTTCAATGGCATAACAAGGATGTATTTGTAAGAAATTTTTTAAATCAACACCACTGTTACTAAACAAAAGTACTGAGACATTTTCCCTGAAAAGAAAAAGAAAATAATGTTGACTAAATAAATAAATATTCAAATTATGTTCCTTCACTTAGGTGATTATATTCAACTAGGAAAGAATTTTGTAAAATAACCTGAAACAATTTTTCACAGTTGTATTATTTCTTTTTACATATGGTAATACACAGATTTCTGAAGTCCACTTTCATTATGAGAAAATATATTTTTTACATAGAGGTGTTTTTGTGCAAGAAAGTTGCATTATTTGGCAGTTTGATATTTCTGGCCGCAGATTTGAACAATATTTCCTATACACAGATCAAATAGGAAATATATATAATTCTATATATGCATATTGAACTATAATAAAGTATATTTAAAAACAAGCTAACAAAACACCTAAACAACTATAAAAAGAACTTTCAGTTTCTTATGGATAAAAGCTGTGGAACTTCTCACAAGACAAACTTAGAGCAGTAAGATCACTGTCAAAGCTGATGGGTTCTACATGCCTCTTTGCTGAGAAGTGAAGAATCAGTGTAGCTCTAGGTGAGTCATTTTTAGTGAAAGGAGAAGCAGAAAAGAAGCAAGGAAAGAGTGACTGAGGGCATGAATTTACAAGTCAAAGGTATAGAATATAAGTTTGGGGTTATTTTCAGAAAAGTACATGTTCTTCGTTGAAACCTTACATTTCCGAATATGGCATTTGGTGAATCTTTCTGAATAATTTTTTTTTTGTAGTGGTTATGTAGTAAAACAACTCTTTTGCATTAACTATTGTTAAGGAAACTTTCTAGTCTGACCATCCATGAGACTCTGGCTGACCCAAGTCCCTTCAGCTCCAGTGAGCTGATGGGTGCCTCGCTTGTCTGCTGACAAACCCCACTCACATGCTCTCAGACCAGGTTTCCTACCGATTCGACCCCAGGTTTCCCATAGCAGAGTCTCAGATGTCTCGTTCAATAAAGCCATTTAGTCACAGCACTGTAACACAGGAACTGATCGAGCTGTTGTCTCTGAGGAGGGATCCCTGACAAAGGAATCCCTGGGCTTTTATACCCTCACAATTAAAGCGACAGCAAGTCAGGCTCATCCTCCTGAGTCCTGCACTTTTCCTGTGTCTCCCAGTGTCCTCCTGCCTGGCTCTCACCACTGGTTTTTGTGCCCTTTGTTACCCCAAAGATTATCAGTTCACAATCTCTTGTCTCAGACTCCCACCCAGAGCTCAATCTGCATCCCAGTCTGCACCTCAATCTGCGGTGTGCAAACCGAACAACCTGCGCCAGATGTATTCCTCAACAGTGTAAGACTTTCACATTGTTAAACATTAAGATATTTTTAACTAAGATAAGTCCTCCAAAAATAAACTACAGTGATGTTCCTTCCTTGGAACTCCAATGCTGAGCGCATCACAAACGCAACATTATGCAGTCAAATTTTTGACATAAGTCTATTTATGTTTAACCAGACCTATGCCCTATTATAGTCTAAATTATCGACTTTGTTGTCATTCAGCAGCAGTGTAAAATCTTAAACTTTTGTTTTCTGAGAGTTTTTTCCCTGCTGCTAGATATGAATTTTAGAGAGGTATTATCACCTTGTTGAAATGAAATTACCATTGGTATGCAAAGCTTTGATATAGAAATAGCACAGGGTAACCTGATGTAAGGGTGGCTTCCTTGCCTTGCCCAAAGACATATGTTCTGATAAGGTTCGTCATCTTTTGACCATATGCACATAGCAACTAATGAAGATTAACACTTAGGTAGCTTAGTGTTAATGCTATAAAAAGTAGTCTCCATTTAGGAAGAGAGGATTACATCACTTGCATACATTTTTAGCTCTATTTGAATGTAAAATATATTAAATTGCAAGTATGAGTGTGTCATTAAAAGAGTGGAAAAATGCATAACATTTCATCAGCAATAAATTATCTTACAAAGATTCTAGCTCCAACAGAGAAATCAGTATCTTTTTAGTTTAGTCACCACTTAAGTTTACTGGCAGGTATCCCAAGATCTCAATCACTGGAAGTTCTTGACACATAAATCTAGACAGAGACACCTGGATATTTTCAGGAGCTTTATATAAACATTTGTTTCTTCTGAGCTGGTAGTTTGGTAGATCTTTTTTAATAATATCCAGTTCTAAGAAAACTGTACTCTTCTCTCCTGATTGTTGCTTTGGTTGAGCCATTATCTTCAGAAAAGAAGGGCAAGACCAACAAGCCTGCGTTGGGAAGAGTATAGTGGAAAATTTCTAATAGAAGAGTAGGAGTTGGTATTCATAAGAAAGGAAGAATTATTTCACCAGTAGGGAGGGAATTCATGAAGAAGCTTGATAATAAGCTAGTGTTTGGCTTCTACAGATCTGTGGTTATTGCCCTTGTGCTGTCAAAGCACCAATTAACCTGTGGGAATTTGATTGTGTGTTTTCATGTTGCAGCTGAGGAGATAATAAAGAAGTTTATAAAACTAAATAAGAATATCTGCTAAACCATGTTTAGGGTTTGATTATGTATATAGTCTCTATTTTTTTTTACCTTTATTGATAAAACAATAATAAGCAAAGATCTTTAAAGAATTTTATATTTTCCATCAGTGATAATTGCTTTGATAACCATGGTAAACCATTCCAATCCTATGATCAGCTGCAGTGTAAAATATAAGGGGTTATTGATCAGTCTAGGTCAGAATAATTCTAAGAACACATTACCAAACAATACATTTCTAAATAATCTCTTAGGTGCTTCAGACACAAATCATGTTCTACATGAATGAATTTATTTTTAACAATAACTGTATATTCTATAATCTATTTTCTATAGAACAAAATATTTCAGAAGTTATTTAGCCCATTATTTTTCTTCCTGTGTTTTTGTTTGTTCTATTTCTATGGAGAATAAGGTAAAAATATAAAAAGATTCATTTTCAGGATGTGAAAATAAAACATACTGGCATTTCCAAATTGAATCATTCTATTGAGAAAGTAAAATATTTTGATATTTTCAGAATATGACCCCTAATTTTTAAAGGAGATCAGCTGAAATTATTTACTGAGTTTAGCTTATTTCCTAGACAAGTCCAATTAACTTCTGGCTCAATAGTTTTGCTTCTTATAAAACAATTAATATAATTTTAAGCTAAAAAACCCAGATGTAAGTATATATTTATTCAATTATTAAAGCACAGCAACATTTTCATATTCTTATATTTATCCCTTCAAAAGTACAGAATCTCAGAATCATGGGTAAAATTGGGAAGGACCACAGTGGGTCATCTGGTCCAACCTCCCTGCTCAAGCAGGGTCATCGTAGAGCACATGGCACAGGATTGTGACCAGATGGTTCTTGAATATCTCCAGCGAGGGAGACTCCAAAACCTCTCTGGGCAACCTGTTCCATGTGTGTTCACTGCACAGTAAAGAAGTTCTTCCTCATGTTCAGGTGGAACTTCTGGGCATCAGTTTCTGTCCATTGCCTCTTGTCCTGTTGCTTGGCACCACTGAGCAGAGCCTGGCTCCATCCTCCTGCCACCCTCCCTTCAGGTACTGATAGACATTGATGAGGTCCCCTCTCAGCTGTGTCTTCTTAAGATTGAACAGGCCCAGCTCCCTCAGCCTGTCCTCGTAACAGAGGTGTTCCAGTCCCTTCATCACCTTTGTCACCCTCCTCTGGACCTGTTCCAGGAGCTCCATGTCTCTCTTGTACTGAGGAGCCCAGAACTGGACACAGCACTCCAGATGCACCTCACCAGGGCTGAGCAGAGGGGCAGGACCACTTCCCTCAACCTGCTGGCAATGTTCTCCCTAATGCACCCCAGTACTTGCCAATTTAATTCAGAAATAATCTTTCCCAAGATTTTATGCATTCTAAATTGTATCATATACATTAATATCAGTCAACAAATGTTTGACATGTTCTTCTCAATCATAAATCAATTAAATACTCAAATATCTCATAAGCGTAATTTAAATAATTTTTATGGTAAAGTAATTCAGTGTTAAAACAGTTGCAGCTGTTAGAAAATATTTTTTTCAGCAAAGAAATAGATAAAAATACCTTTTTAAAATAATAAAATTATTATTTTATTATCTTATATTATCTGAATCTCTTATGTATATCCTATAGCTGGTACTATCTGAAAATTTTTTTGATTGTACAGTACATACCAATTTTGCATGTATAATACTTTCTTTAATTCTTCTAAGTATATCAAGAGTATTAGCAATATTTAAATCTCTCTGTCTTAACATGTTTTCTCTTTCTCTCTCTATGCTTGACGTTATTTGTCTTTTCATCTGTTTAAACGAGTCATTCTATGAACCACTGGATTAAATGTCCACATAAAGATAAATTCCTGCAGTTTCCTCCTTATGATTTGGTTCTCAGAGGTTCTGCTTTCCAAAGGCAATAACAGTTTCTGCCAGAGTTTTTGTCCCCAGTCCAAGTTATTTATCCAGAGTAGCAAATGTTTTATCTAAAGCTGTAAAATTATGAAGAATATTTGATAGGCAAAATTATATAATGTCCTTCCTTAATCCAACCTCACAAAAGTGCATAAGAACTAAAAATGGCAAGAATCCCACAGAAAAGGTCTTTCATAAGTGAAAAATCGTTTAAGACAATCCCAAGACTAGTATCCATCATTTGTCAGTTGAGCAAGGAAGCATGTAACTGTTTAGTGGGATTTATTTTGCTTATACCTTTTTATGATGCTACTACTGCTGCATGTCATGAGGTTAAACAGAACCCAAAAAGGCTAAGATACAAAAAGATTAACAAATATGAAGGCTAATGTTGACAAATATTGTCCATATTAAGGGATTTTTCATACATACACATATATGAACATATATGAAATTCCCTATAGTCTTATATAATTAAAGCAAGATGAAAGTGTGATAGTGGCTCGTAATATATGTATTTGCAGTGTGAGTAGGCTAGATGGAATAAGGGACAAAGGATGACATATTAGCAACCCAAACTTATGCAGCACAAAATTATGGCCCTGATCTTCATCTCACGGAGATGTCATAGAGCTCATGGTTATCTTCTGTTTAGATGGATGAAAGTTACAAGATAAGTTTTTGAATTGTTAAAAATGTGATTTACAGAGAGAAAAAAAAGGCTTTTCATAAAGGATGCAGAGTATCCCTCAGGGACTTCTTACCACAGTGAAAACAGGTTTGATATACCACTAATATCTCAATACGACAATTATGATTGTGACTGCAATGTCTCCCTGGTTAATATTTAAATGCTGATTTTATCTTGTTTTAAAATGTCAGAATTAGCAAAATGTTTTTTTCCTGGATATTACTAATGTTTAGCAGAGAAAAATATATGGAAATGTTGATAGGGTAGAAAACCTAATATTTATCAATATATTAAAAATATTTTAATCTAATGCTTAGTTTTTCAAAAAGTCTTTAAGAAGACTTATTTAATGTAGTGTGAATCTTTACCGTACTTGTAAAATCTAGAGCACACGCATCATTATGAACCAAAATGTGAAGTACTAGGCTCATCATAAAACAATGGAGTACTGCACAGCATAGCACGGCACAGGTTGATCTTGACATATGAAATGTAGGCTCCTTTTGTAACTTGATGGTTGTTTCTATCTTTAGTAAATAGGATTTAAGCACCTGCTTTGCTCCCTCATAATTTCAACATCTGTGGAAGGTTTCTTGTGCTTTGTCATTCAGTTAGAGGCACTAGTGACAGTCTCTGACTGCTTCATTTATCACTGTACATTCCGTTCTGCATTTGGAATCGATTGTTTCAGAGATGCAGCCTACTTTGAGTTCAGTAGGCAATTTTATGCATTTTCTGAAGTGTCTTGCTTCATGCTAATAATAAAACCTTTTTGTAAGATATTTATCTAGGTCTAAGTAGTAAAATAGTTTGGAGTAGGCTTTAGCCTCTAAATTAAGATACATGTCTTTTTTCAACAGAGACTAAAAGCCCTGTATAGTGTTCCTCTAAGGAGCATCTCAGTTTTTTGAACTGTAGTGGTTAATTTGCAACAGAAGTCAGAATTTCTAAATTGCAAAGGAGAAACATGCACTAAGCATCGACTGTTAATAAAATTCCTAATATGTTCCCTCTTCATAAAAATAAAGGATTTCTTATAACTTAATTGACTTTGTCATCTTTTTAAACTTCTCTAGAGACTGCTTTTTAAACCTTGAAATTTTGCCTGCAGGCTGCTACAGAGACTGTTCTTTGTATATTACATACCACAGAAAAAATATATGTATTTTTTTAAATGTATAATGCAGCATTTTGTGCTGATGTGAACATTTAGAAATATCATACCAATAATGTTTCAAAGTGGGAGAATTTTACAACCTAGAAGGTTTTGGATATGGGAATTTAAATTCATTAACCTTGAAGAAATCTATTTTAAATTCTGTCATTAATTTCACAAGCCAGTCATTATAATTTTCAATGCTATGAAGAGCCTTTTCAGTTGGGTATTAGAAGGTTGTTTTGCCTGAGAAAAAAACGATGGATCCTTCTTACCCACTGGCTTTCCTTGAGCCCTGGTTTTGTAAAAAATTGCATATTTATGATGCATTTGGTGTTTGCATGGTCTGAAAATTAGTTTGCCAGTTTGAACAGCAAATACCAGTATACATTAAAGAGGGAGGATGTAGAATGCTTTTTAATGTTAAACCTCTCTCTCCCATTTTTCATTATATACAAGTCTTAAAAATAATATTTTTATCTTTGATGGCAGTTAACTTCTGATTTCTCTGGCTTTAGGTTAGCACTAGTAATATTCACTATGGAAGCTTTAAAGTTGTGTTGATTTTATCTTGAATAAATTTTCTTTCATTAGTAGTTCATTATCAAGCTATTGTAGAGACAGTCTCTCGGTATGATATATGATTTCCTAAGAAATTAAAGACATGATAAAAATTCTAGTAGCAGGAACACTAAATTTGTTCAAGTCAGGAACAGGAAGAGTAGCTTGAATATGTCTTTCCATATACTTTTTCCTGATGCCAGAGTGGTTAGAATATGGCTGAAGAACTAAGTTAACTCTGGGGTTCACTAGTACAGAAACTTCAAAACCAGCTGTAAGTGTTAATGAATGACAGTGAGTTCAAATGAAAATGGAACTGCTAGGTTTAACATATAGGAAAATATTTATTTTTAGAATAAAGGTCAAATTGTAGGAGAACTGTAGTTTTCTTTTATTAATCTTTAATCCAAAGCATCAGACTTTGTGTTCTGGAAGCAAAAGGAAATAGTAAAGTGGCTTTTATAGTGGAAGAATTAGGTGTTAAAGCTAAAATACTTCAGTACTTTTTGAGAAGTCTGTAGTGTCCTACAGACATTGGAAAAGACCGAATAAAAGTTAAACTACCAATTTCCCTTTTTTTCCCCAATCTTTTTGTCCCATACTTCAGTATGGGACATGATATGGTGTAGTCCACCCCTTCCTGCAAAATAATATTTAAGAGCAGTAGTGATAAAGGAATTCTAGCCAAAAAAATATTCTTTCCAAAACTGCTATTGCAGGAATGAGATTAGTTCCAAAGAACAAAACATTTTGTAACCTTGATCACTCTGATTTGCCTGGGCTATCTCTCAAGAATCCCACTGTTCAATTTTCTGTCTATGAATGGGTCCAAAGCCTTCTATATTGGAGAGGCAAGGATTAAGAAAAATAATCCAGGAAAAAAAGATCCAGGTCAGATATTTTTTTCTTGAAATGCTACACAACTGCACCAAATTTAACATGTGCCCCTAAAAGCTGTTGTCTATTTTTCCTGCCAACAGGCACATGAAAATTCTCAAGTATAAGCTCCAAGGTAACAGGAAAATAAACACATAAAACTTCCATACTCAAAAAATACTTAATATTTTTAAAAAAAGAAACCTCCTGAGAAAAAGTAAAACTTGAAAAATAGTAAAGAATCTCAGTAATGCTGAAATGGTGTTGCTTCAATCATATTAGAGTATTGGCAGAAAATTTCTGAATCCTTTTAATTCTTGTTATATAATACACATTGATTTTTGTCTTGTCCTGGTGCTAGATTTGTATTATATGCACTCTCATAACTTTTATTAAGATTTATACTTAAAAGAATACTTTCCTTTTTCTTTCAGATATTTCCTCAGTTGTTTTTTCATTCTTTTTTGTGTTCACAGTTTAATTTAGATACACTCATTATCTCTCTTCTTATTGTTCTTTGTCTTCTTGTATCTCAGTAGTCTAACTGAAATCTCTCCCGTATGCAGGTTATTGTAACTGCACTCTATGATTAGTTTGGTTTAGTACAGTGCAAATTTCCTAGAGCTTTGACTTTTTTCTGTAAATTGAGTTACAACATATATGAATCATATAATTGGGGGGGTTTTGTTGTCTTTTGTTTGGAAGCTATGATCAAACAATTTTTTACTGATAGGTTTATTTGTTCTAGTAGTTTCCTTTGTATTTAATGTGAATTTACAAAGAGCTAGAGGAAAAGTATGTTAGAAAGCTTAGATGTAAACCACCTTTGAAATTCCCTGATCTTCCTCATATGTAAAGGTACCACATTCACAATGGAAAAAATAAGAATTTGTTGACTCTGTATGGAATCCAAGCAGAAACTGTGACATTTTGGCATGTGGAAACTAAAACAACATCGTCTCATTTGGGTGTGTTACTGGAGTGGTTGACAACCTTGTTTTACCTTACTCTAAATTTCTAAATAGAGAGAAAATGGTGGGCTTGTGAGACAGTAGTTAGCCTTAAAATTATGTTTAAAACATTTCATAAATCCTTATATTTCAAAATTAGTGATAGTTTTCATATATATAGTTCTTCAAAGTGTTTTTGTATTTATTTTTTCTGATTGGTAGCATAATGTCATTTCCATTCATGAAAATTTCTGATGGAAAGATTTAACCTTTGTCCTTTTTTCAACTAAATATTGTGTGCTCATCTATTTTGTTGGTTTTATTGGTTTCTTTCATTCCAAGGAAGAAAAACAAGTCACTTGCTAAGTCTGTAAAATCAGCAGTCCTTCAGAAGGATTCTATATTTAACATGCTCAGTTAAAAGTATCATACCAAAAAAGCCTACAAGATCTACAAAACCAATCTTTATATCAAACCATTATTTGTTTATCTTTATCTAGATGCAAGGGTGTAAAGCTTGAATATGCCCAGGTAAGCAGATAGATAAACTGGAGGAAGAGCCACACCCAGAGCTGTGAGTTGACTAATTTTACCCTAGAGAAATAGTGGGACGACAAAGACAGAGATCTGCAGCTTCAGAACAGCTTCATTACTCTGGTAGACTGTGAGGGAAGAAGGCGCTAAAGCAGTGCCAGAGCCAGGCAAGCCTGAAATGCAAGTCAACATCAAAGGAAAGCAGCAGGTAGTAATAGCTGGAGACTTTCCCATGGGAAATGGTGGCCCCCATCTGCCACTCCTCTTGCTTGCCTGAGGCTGAGATACCAGATGATATGGAGAGACTTCGGAGGTTTGTCCGGCCCTTGGATTATTTTCTGCTGCTGTTCACGCATATGGACACTGGTGGTACTGTGAGGGGACGTGTCAACCACACCAAGAGTGGTTTCACAGCTCTGGGTGTGAGAGTGGAGGGTATTATAGCCCACACTGTTTCTCCTCAGTCCTGATGGTTAAAGAGAAAGGCTTGATTAGGAGCAAATGGGTACTGCATGTCAGTCACTGTTTGCACAGCTGGTGTCATACAGAGATTTGGATTTTATATCACACTGTCTGTTTTGAGGATAGACGGCTGCTGGACAGGCCTAGTTCTTAGGATCAAAGTGTGAAAGGAAGTAGCAGTAGAAGAAGAAGGAAAGAAATAGGGGCCCTATTCTTATATTATGTCATTTTAAAATGAAAAATTATTAATAATTTCCAAAACAGCAAAGATTTTCCTGTTTCGACAAATAAATTTTTCCCAACAATTATGCTTTTAGTATACAATTCCGTTTATATCTTTTCCCTTTTTTGTTCCCTTTCTCAAATATCTAATGTGAAGACCTAGTCTTCCAGTAAATACCGCAACATTACTTCATGTTATGTGCTTTATAAAGATTCAAGGATAGTATCACAATTTACCCTTGATGAACAGGGAGAAAGTCATATGTACTGGTAATTAGTGAAGATTCTTCTTCTTCTTGAGTATATTGTAATCATAACTGCCTAAGGCTGGATGGTGTGCTGATAATGACTGGAATGTCCTTTATACAAGAAGAGAAGAAAAGCAGTACAGAGACGAGAAAGAATGCATATTTAGAGAACTGTAATGACATGAAGGAAGGTGCAGATTTTCATCATTTGACAAGAGGCTATGTTCTTTTATATCCTCATCTACCTCACTTTCTCTGATAATTTGCCGAGGGAGGGTGCTTGAGATGAAAGTGGTTGCACTCCACTCAAGGCTGTATGGTTCAGTTTGTAGGTTTTATTCAGGATATCATATTTCCGTTTTCATATATATTTAAAATCTACAGTGCACTAGCCATTTAAAAGTAATATATTTGTCCTCCTATTTGTAACCCCTAAAGAAAAATCTCTTCACCGGACCTCTCAACAATGAAACTCCTTGTGAGCTTTCGGTTGCAGAGGCTCTGGCAGTGGTGTTTCAACAGAATATTGATGCTTAGAAGTGATTGAGGACAAGAAAGCAGTTGGTGTGAGGAGTTATCACAGAATTGATCTGGTGTAACCCTAGGATCTACATAAACTACAATATATATTCATAAAATTGGACTAATTCATTTAGCAACTAAAGGTAAATGATCATGTAAAAATTGACTGAGCCACCAGAATCAAAGGATAGTGATCACTGGTTTGACATCAGCAGTGACCTGTAACAAATGGAATACCTCAGGGGTCAACACTAGGAAATGCTGGGGTTTTTTAAGTGTTCAATATCTTAATGATCTGGATGATAACATAGAATTCACTCTCAGCAAATGTGTGAATATTACTATATAAAGGGAGTGACTGATACACCAAATGTCAAAGCTAATGTCCTGAGGGACCTGTAAAAAGCTGACAACTGAGCCAAAAGAAATCTATTAAATTTCAGCAAGGAGACTGTACATCAGTACAGGTTTGTTTACCAAACAGCTAGTCAATGTACCATGCACCTAGGGATGATTCCCTCTTATCATCTTGCTGTCTTCAGTTACTTGAAATTTAGAGATTATGTCAACCAACTGTGTAATCTTTGTGTAAACCTCCTGGAAAAAGTTGTAACAGACATCCAGGAGAGGAACTGGCTCTGGAAAAATAAGTCAACAACATCCTGAAGCTTTTGTTCTTTTTTTTTTTTTTGTTCTACAGAATTGGAAATATATATGATATCCCAGCTGATGGCTCATATCCATTGCCATCACTGGTTAGAGGGGACACTGGTCTAGGTTGGGCTTGCAGAGAATTTCACAGAATTATTAAATTGCAAATTCCTTCAGTAAATCTCTAATGCCAGCAGTGGGATTCAAAGACCACTGAAAGCAACATACAAGGAATTGGAGTGAATTATATTCCATATTAGTGTCAGTTCATTGTTTATATACATGGTCAGTAAATGTGTAGCAGTAGCAAAAAGGTATATATAGGTACATTCATATGCACAAGGAGGAATGTGCTCAGGCATTGACTGAGGGATTATGATGTGAAATCAGAATAATCAAATTACATCTATATCTATACGGCATCTCAAAAGTAACATAGTAAACATAGGACTTTTAGTGGAAATATTTCTTCTGAGTTCCTTATCTGAATGAGTTCTGGCCTTTTAGTTGCATGATATAAGTTATTATTCCAAAGAGATGAAGAAGGCTGCTGATCCATGTACACTGATCTATACCAATGACTTAATGAGGAAAGAAAATTATCGAGTATATATCTAGTAATAGTTCATGACAGGGAACTCCACACATTGTTTCTCAAAAGAACTTGGAAGTGGCAGGAAAAGGTTAACAGGGTGTTCCCAGCGTGGCACTAACCAAAGGTGCTGATATATTGTATGAACAGGGCAGTACTGAATATCAGTATAGTGATTATATAATCTGCATATTTGCTAGCATTGAATATGTGAATATCTGTAGCTAGTATGCAGGAATGATGTGGCAAAATTAAGAGAGAGTGTAGAAGGAAGCACAGAACTGAAGATTTACTCTCAAAGTACAAACAAAATTAATGTAATCATTATGCAAAACGAATTGATGAAAGCAAACCATGATTGGTACAGGCTATATTTGTTTTAAAAAATGTTTTGGCACAAAACAACTGTATAGGTAGTTAAAAGTTGATGTTGGGTCTCATTTTATATGCATCATATGCTGTTGGAAGATTTCACTTCACATTAGTCTTAATTTGGTCTCCTATGTGGTAAGTACCAACTATATACATAATTCAAAGCTTTCAGAATAACTATCATATCATAAACCTTTGCTTCTTTGAGTGTGAGCTCTTTGGGGAATCTCTCTGGATGCCTCGCATTCTACTTTCTACTGTCTCATGAAGATGATGACAGCAGACCAAGAGACATGTCTGTTGTCCCCACCACCATTGCCTATAAAAATACTAATGTGCCAAATCTTTAAATCAAATCCTGTGAAATTTTCAAATGGTGCCATGTGCTTGCTCTCTCCTCCATCTTCCCTCTAAGTTTGGTGGTACTCAGCATGAGGCACCCTAGACAGGCTGAGGGAGATTTAAGCTGAACATCCAGGTCACAGGACACCCTCTTTCCTGGAACAGAGCAGATGGATAGTATAAGTAAGGTAACTTAGACTCAAATGAGAAACTGGTGCTTTCTTCCTGGGCTACAACAACATCTGTGATATTTGGGTGGTGCTGTTCTGCATTGTGGTAGATGCTGTTTGGCCCTGTGCCGCTGGGCCCTGAGACTGTCATCTGACAAAAATAAATATATGAATGGTAGAGGAAAAGGGTTAATATGGCATTAAATTAGTAAAAATCAGGAACAGAAGCAGAAAGCTGGAAGAAAAATGTGATGGCAAAATCATCATCATCATCATCTTCATCATCATCATCATCATGTTAGCCAACATAATCCCCTAGGAACTAACTCTGGAAAATCTTGCCCATATGATCTAACTAAAGGGACAAACAATACAGTAGCAGTGGTGCTAAGAATGAAAGCATCTTAGCAATTGCCACATTTTCCAGATCCAGCAGTCCAGGATCCTCCTCCAGGAGATCTGAACATCTAAAGGACTTGTAAGGCTCCGGAGTCTGGGAGTGCACATTAGCTGATGAGGTTGATCTCCACCTCTTCCTATTGTGGTCCTATTATTGTTACCTGGAAGCATGTTTTGGCAGTTCTGTCACCACCATTGTCACCTATCCAGTACATCCTGCTCCTGAGCTTCTGTCTCATCTCTATGTGGACCCCAAACTGTTAATCCTGCTGAACATCCTGGATAACACCTGTGATGACAGGCTCAGTCGTCTCCCTCCTCTCTGTCTTCTCCTCTGCCCAAGTCACCACCTGGGTGCTGGGGCACTACAAGGGGTTCAGGATGGCTTTTCTGGACCAAGCTGCCTCCCTGTTCTGGTAACGTGGGCACAAATCAGCAGGGAGCACACAAATGCTGTAAAACCTCTTCATCAGAGGAGAGCAGAAGAATAAGCCTGTCAGTCCTTAAGTATCTTTGAAGACACAACATGTTAACTTTCTGTCTAATGTCATCCAGCTACTGAAGAACACAGTTTCTGCAGATCATAAACCTGGTTGGCTCCTGTGAGGGATGGTTGAAAATGAGCTCTGAATAAAATAGGTAGATGAGGAAGGATTAGTAGTACCTCAAAGACTTGAGAGCTGGAAGCATATATGAGGGCATTTGCTCTCTATATATCAAAGAAAAGCAGTTTTTGAAGTCCAGAGTTTTCGAAGACTCAACTACACTTGCGTGATAGATGTGAAGTACTTTGATATTCACTGAGTGCAGGCATTTATTGGTTTAATTTCCTCTGGAAGGGGGTTGGTGTGTGGGTGGGGTGTGTGTGTGTGAGTATGTGGCCTGAAGCAGCTTTGAGAACTAACTCAGCACATAATAAGTGAAGGGATTTTCTTCAAAAGCTCCTTACTGCTCCCATCCAGAATGTGAATGTAGACGTAGTCTTAGACAACTAATTTGATTCTGGAACACTTAATAGTTGTCTTCTACTTCCAATGTCTCCAGACTGCTCTTTTTTTCCCATAGCTTTTCTATCTGCTGCTGTGAAAGCATTAAATGATGTTTGAGTTTGTGGTTTTTGTTGATTGTTTGTTTATTGTGAAGGTGGTTAGACTTCATGCAGTCAGATTCTAATATCGGGGCTTTGGGAAATGTATAAAAACCATGATATCATGCTACCTTTGCAGAGAATAAAGAAGTATTGTAGTTCTGGAGACGCATAATATCGTTTGAACTAGCTCATACTTCTAGTGCTTTGCTGGTTGATGCCTATTTTGATTTATGGCAAATATAATTAAGCAACCTGCCAGTATTCAGTTAAAAATTTAAACGGTTTCTGAAGAGAAAACAGAGAAGCATAAAAAAAAGAAACAAACACAGAAAAATAAAGAAAATCCCTTAAAGAATCCACTTCGCTAGCTTTAACTGCTCCAGGGAGTTGTTATTTTGCTTGTTTTAATGTTGAGGGTAAATAAGCTTTTCCTGCAGTGCAGTTCTGCCAGCATAGGTATCTATACTAAATGAAGGTGAGGTGAAAAGGAGTAATCAGAAATAGGCAGGATGAAATTAAGTCTGCCTCTAGGTATGTTTATATATGCAAATTAAGCAATAGAATATTTCAAGGGCTTTTGCTAAGTGTTTTGGAAAACAAAAACTTGCGGACTATTTTGTAAGGGTCAAGTCTGAATGAGGCATTTGAACACACAAGTTTAGTACATTTCCAAAACTCAGGAACCCTTCTTTTTTTATGTTTCCTTCCAAAGAATGCATATCAATTTTAAACCATTGAAATATGACATGCAAATATGTAAAAGTGAGTGGAAATATTGTACATGTATTGAAAGAGCCAACACAGCCTAGGATTTGGCTGGACAGGGTGCTGCACCATCTTGTCTAGACTGTACTTTTGCCAAGAAAGTTTGGACCAGATGATCCTTGAGGTCCCTCCCAACCTGGTATTCTAAAGTTCTGTGGTTTAAAAGGGTGCAGCTTTAACAGTATTTAACAGTATTTAGTATTTTAACAGTATTCATTTATTTTTACATTCTTAAATAATACAGTTCTCTGACAACATATTTAAGAAGGGATGGAGACAGCTGCAGTGCAACTGCAGTCAGAGGAGAGAGTACTGAGAATATGTGAAAGAAACAGCCCTGCAGACACCAAGGCCTGTGAAAAATGAGGAGGAGGAGATGCTCTAGACACTAGAGAAGAGTGGTGAAAACCATGGTGAAGCAGCTGTACTCCTGCAGCCCATGGACATCCCTGAGCAAAGATCCGCCTGCAGCCCCTGGAGGACTCCACCTTGGAGCAGAGGGATGCCCAAAGGAGACTGTGACTCCGTGGAATGCCCGAACTGGACCAGGTTCCTGGAAGGACCTGTGGACCTTTGGAGATAGGAGCCCATGCTGGAGCAGATTTGCTGCCAGGACTTGTGACCACATGGAAGGGATCCACAGTGGAGGAGTTTGTAAAGAACTGTAGCCTGTGGGAAGGCCTTACATTGCAGAAGTTCCTGGAGGACTGTCTGGAGCAGAGGAAATGTGAGAAGTCTTCTCCCTGAAGGGAAAGGAGTGGCAGAGACAACATGTGATGAACTGACGCAACCCTCATTCCCCTGTCCCCCTGCATTACAGAAATGGATGAGGTCAACAAAATCAAGAGTGAAGAAGACAGGCAGGGAGAAAGTATTTTAAGATTTGGACTCATTACCCTACTCAGATTTGGCTGGTAACAAGTTAAACTAATTTTCCTAAGCGAAGCCTGTTTTGCCTGTGATGGTATTTGGTGAGTGATCTCTCCCTGTCCTCATGTATGCCCTTATGTCCAGCCAGGGTCAGCCACCACACAGTACTTACTGAACCCAATCAAACTATTCATACTTTGAGGGGAAAGGGACAAATATGAAAGTAAAGCAAGACAGTGCTATATATTGAAAAAATTTGAAGAATCACCTCAATTGAAAAAGTTTTAAAAGCTTTAGAGCTTTACAGCGACAGACCTCATAGGCCACACAGCCTGTGTGAAATTGGATTCCATGTGATTATTTCTGGGCAATAATTCAGAGCAAATAACATCAAGAAAGCCTTGCATAAATCCTGACAGAAAAAGTGGATTTAAATCAAACTAATAGGTTGCAAAACATATGAAATATGCTTTGTACTGTGCCTTGGAGACACATGGTCAAATCCATATTCAAAAAGTAAAAACAAACCAGAGTGATTTGAAGAATAAATCACTTGTCATCATGATCTTTAAAAATGCCAGAATTTAATGCAAAAATATAATCCTAACATTTATTGCAGCAAAAATAAATGTCAACATATTAGACTTAACTGGCTAAGCCTTGTGGTAGCATTTCTACAAAGTGAAAGGAACATGACAAGTTGTATTTCACATTTATTAGAATAAGATTTGGCCTTCTTTATCATAAGCAGTAGATTTAAACACTTTATTTTAATTTACTTCACAGTATTGAGAAAAACATTGACTCAGATAAGAAGTAGAATACCATATACATTTTTCTCTGAAGCAATCAATCAACTTTAGAAGCTAAATATGTAATATGACAACACTAGAGTTTTGCAGTGGAATACAAAATGTAACATAAAATGTTTGTGACATTTCACAGACACCACTTAGAAACATATCTGCTGTATCTAGAACATCATAAAAGTTATAGTTTACTATTGGTTATAAGAGGTATATCTCCATAAACCTGTAATTACGCATTACTATAGAGAAGGACTATAACTGGGAGCATCTTTTGAGTGCTGCTAGGTGCATATCCAGACACAATCGCTGTTCTAATTCCTTCTCGAACCTTGATTTTGTGTAACGCTTGTGTGCCCTTCCTCTCCTTCCATTACTTATGATTTTATGCTTTCCAAGGTGTCTTCCTACACATTACTAACATAAATACACATAAAAAACTTAGGCATCATAGAGATTAGCAGTTTTTAAAACTTTGTGTGTGTAATAAATAATGCAAATTCATTGGAAATTAATACATTTCTTCTTGTTATAGCAGTGGTAGCTTAGCCTTCAAGGGATTTTAAATTATTGTTTGTTCCCTCACAGGTATGTATTTAGATAATTTTCTTTCAGACAACAAATAATATTTATATAAGTCTAGAATAATAAAGTAACAAATATTAAAACATCAATATGATAACTGCAATAAATATCTATATAAAGTAATACTGTAAAAACGTTTAAAATTGAAACTCTAGAAAATACTGCAAATTTATATTTAAATTTGCAAAACTTAAGCACTTAAAAGATGAGAGATATGTATTTCTTTGTGCGATATTACTCCAACCTCTCGGTGTTTTCTATCTGACAATGTCAGAGGTAATTATCTCTAAGAGAAAAAGAGAATGGCATATGTGGTCATGTAATTAAAGAACAGCATACAGGATTGTCAGAATACAGTACAGTTATCTATATGAGAATTACTTTTTAGTATAAACTGACCATTTTACAGCCTTAAAGTTTATTTATGTAGTGACACATAACAATATAACATCTCCTAGTTTTGTTTTATGGTTTCTTTTAAATGTTATGGTTCAGGTTTTTTTGAAAAGACAATGACAGAAAGAAATATATCTAATAATCTCCCAATGGTTGAGGGAAGATTGTGTATGTTACATAAAAGAATATACTCTGCAGTTTGCCATCTCTCTTGCTCCAGGAGTGGCAGGAAAACAATCCTGCGCATGGTAGAGCTGCCAGGAGTCACTGATGTGTCTGACTGGGGTTGCTGCTGGTGCTGGTCTTGGAGCTTCCTGGAAAACCTCAGTGATTTATCAGAGTAGATGAAAGAGGAAAACCAAGTGAGAGAAAAGAGAGTGCTGGAAATGGTATGAAGCGGTCTCTTGTAATATAGATAAGCCCATTAATAGTGTCCAGAGTGACAATCAGTCCTATTTACTAAAGCTAATAGGTACATGTAATAGAAATCCAGCAAAAGTCCTGGGTTTTAGCAAGTAGGTTAAAAAGACTACCTTAGAAAAAAGTATAATGACATGACAAGTTTAAAAGATCCAAGATTATTTTAAAAGACTTTTTCTCCTAATATCAGACATAAACATTTGTCCCAATCTTTCCATTGAAATAAACTAAATTATTTTCTTTTTCACGCAGTTGTCAAGTCTGCATAGGTTTGGTTAGTAAGAGCTGGCTGACTTTTTATGGATTTGTCCACGGAACTGGATACTTTCATTATCCTATGAAGAGTTTGACAGAAGCATTCTCCTTTCTGGTACACATAGGCAGAAAAGCTGGTACAAACTGAGTGCTAGGTCTAGTGGAAAGCTTTACAGCCTCTGCAAGTGCTTATTTTTGAGGAGACTCCCATATAGATCATCTCCCACACTTCTTTGGCAATTGGCATAGGTCAGCTTTGACTCTCAGGCATTTTAATGAGTTTCACTCTGTTGGAATGCAACTTCTAAAGTGGGGCCTATGACAGACACATTACATCCTTTGTTGTTTGTAGGGGACTTCAACACTCTTATATGCAAATACCTCCTTTTTATTCACATAAAATACTATAGGACATAAAAGTGTATGCTATATACTTCACATACCAATAAAACAAGAGGTTGAGTATTCTTTCATTTGAATAACAAAATGTACAACTACATATTTAACTCTGAAGTATGTGCTAAGAGAAGGAGTTGTAGCATATATTGATTATTGCACTTAAATTTGAAACTAGTTAGCATTTTTGATAATAAATAAAGCTCATAAATGTTTAAGTATTACACCGCTTTGTATAAATAATAAAAATGACAAAAAAATCTAATTACATACACTAAAATTATGCTGCAATCAAAGAGTGATAAGATACTATAATATTCTTTTTTAGAGGAAATCAAGCTTCTCTTTCAGTGGAATCTTATTTCTGTCTAGATTTTATGTCCTTCAACTTACAGATACATAAAGGTCTTTATAGACCTGAAACTGGTAGCCACTTAAAAATGTTTAAAAATTTCTACAGAAAAAATTTATTGAGCTTTTGACATATCACAAAATACATATACTTCTGCTCATATACTTTCGTAGGTTACATGAACATTTCTCCTTATTTTCCTCTCCAAAAAATCCCCATTGTATTTTTATCTCCTCATAAAACATTCACTAACGCAAACAGATTGTTCAGGTAGTAATATTCTATTTTATGTTTCCTCTACTTTGTAAAGGAGCTTTTTTAATTTTGATTTATGTTTCATTGCCCCCTGCTGTTTGAAAAAGAACGTTTTTCTTTTTTAAAGAATCAACATCTCAGTCTACTTTCTTTACTAATGAAAAAGGAATTGGATTTGAAATCATCTTCCCTAGTTATGATCTCAGATTCAATATGCAGTTTTTTTAACCTGAAAGACAGTAGCATTCAAATAGTGCAGTCATTCAATTAAAGTATTATGGAAATACTGCAAAATGAAAAAAATGCATTCAAGTACAATTTCCTGTCTTACACAAAATATTGAGAAGCTTTAATAGTATTTTCATATGCAGTTTCATCCTTTTATACTTACTGTCTTGAGATACAGAATGCCTCATGTGAAAAAGGAGCTTTCCTTACATATGCAGATCTATTAGCCCCTACTCCTTGAGAAGGATTCTCTGTAGCTTGGTGAGCCTTTTCACTTAAATATTCTCATACCTGTCTCAACATAGTCCTTTTGATTTAAAAAAATATTGAACTGAAAAAACTGAAGCCCTTACTGATGTTCATTTTTTTTCTTCTGGAAGTTACACAGAAATTTTGCCCAAGCAATACTTTTTCACATGCATAAGAATATCTACAAGACTTCACTAGTGGGATCTTAATATTACAAACCTAGATATGACAGATATTGACTGTGTCCACCAGCAAAAAATCTGTGTACCCTGTGAATGGTTCCCTTCCTCAATTAATGTCTCTCATGCTAGGAGAGCATTGGCTCTACCAAAATGAGATTATTTCTTTTTTGAATAAATGAGATATATAGGCAATGACAGCAAAAGCCTGGTGCTAAAGGCTCCCATAAATCACAAAATCTCATCAGTGTCATTAGACTTGTGGGACTATACTTGAAGTTGTGGGTTGACTTTAAAAACTGATTTTGGAAAAGTTACATAGGTTTCTAACCCAAATCCACAGATACTCTATAAGGCAACTGAAGCCCATGCAAAAGAATAGTGACATTTGTACCATTGCCACTACACCTAAGGGATAGATCTACCAACACGAAGGGGAGCCTGAAGAATCAGGCTAATATCTGGTTTATCTTTGCTGCTGAGATAGCCTGAATTAAAACCTCTGTGCACCAAACAGAGAGAGCATGACTTACCCACAACACTTCTTTCAGTAATATGTCATTTTATTTCAACTTGTCAGAGGCAAACTAAAAACATAGCCAATTAATTAGCTCAGATGGCTTGGATGACTTGATAATTTGTCTGAGCCCTGAGGCTTCTTATTAAATATCCACAGTTTATAATGTAGTACAGAGCTGTAATACCCAGGCCAGATCAGATGCTGTGTAGGTGTGTTACATCAGTATAAACGCTCAGCTCTATACAAGTTAATTTAGAATATTCCTTGCTTAAGGGAAAAAGCAGCTACTGACAGAGCCACAAATGCATTTTTTTCTGCTTCTTAGCTAATCAGAATCACAAGTCCTTTTTGTGGAAAAGATTTATGGCCCCTGTCTGCCCACACTACAGAAAAGTCAGGAACTAAGCTGATTGCACAGAGAGTTACTTCAAAATTACCAAATGACAGAAAGATTTAATTCAAAAAGAATTTTTGTGTATTTTAATAAGGCTTTTGATACTGACCCTCAAAGTATCCTTCTGAACAAGTTGTCCAGCTGTGGGAGGAGCAGGTTCATGGTGCGCTGGCCAGGACTGAATGACAAGGCTCGAAGGATTGTAGTGGGTGGGGTTACAGCTGGCTGGTGACTGGTCATTAGTGGTGTTCTGCAGAGTTCAGTTCTAGGGTCAGGTCTGTTCCTCCTAATGCAGGAGTTGTTGAATGTACCTTGCAGTGCAAGGAGTTGAACTAAATATGTGGATGATACAAAACTGGGAGATGCTGTTGGCTCTCTCAAGGGACAAGAGGACTTGCAGAGAGATCTAGACAGATTAGAGCTTTAGAAAGTCATCAATGGTATGAAATTCAACACAAAGAAATACTGTATTCTTAACCTGGGATGGAGTAACACCTGGCACAATTGGAAGAGGAGTGGTTGGAGAGCAGCCCTGCAAAAAGGAATCTGGGTCTGCTGGTCGGCAGCATCTCAGTGTGAGCCAGCAGTGTGCTCTGTCAGCAAACCCATCCTGGGGTGCATTAAACACAGAAGTACCAGTCAGCTAAATGCTGTGATTATCCTGCTGTGTTCAGCAGGTACAGGCTCACGATGAGCTCTGAAAGCAGTTCTGGGCCTCTCAAGTTAAGAAGGGTATTCAGTTCTTTAAATGTGTCCAGAGAAGGGCATCAAAGATGATGTAAAGGGCTAAAAGGAGTGTCCTGAGGAGTGGCTGAGGACTTTGGCCTTCTCTGGTTTGACAAAAAGGAGGTTGAGGGGTAACATCATTGCTTTCTGCATCTTCCTGAAGAGGGGAAGGGGAGAGGGAGCTGCTGAGGTCTGCTTCCTGGACCCACAGATAGAACAGATGTGAATTGTTGAAAGCTGAGGCAGGGGAGGTTCAGACTGAATATTAGAAAGCATTTCTTTATTGAGAGGAGGGTCAAGCCTCGGATCAAGCTTACTAGAAAGGTTGCTGATGCCCCAAACTTTTCAACGTTTAAGAGGCATCTGGATCTTAATAACGTGCTTGAACTTTTGTTCAGCCCTGAAATGATCAGGCAGTTGGACTAGATAATCACTGTAGGTCCTTCCAACGGAAAAATTCTCTTCTCTTCTCTTCTCTCTTCTCTTCTCTTCTCTTCTCTTCTCTTCTCTTCTCTTCTCTTTTCTCTTCTCTTCTCTTCTCTTCTCTTCTCTTCTCTTCTCTTCTCTTCTCTTCTCTTCTCTTCTCTTCTCTCCTATTATCCTGCATCCAGCCAACATCAATGTTTTGTCTGCAAGAAATGAAAAGGAGCTCAAGACAAACAAAACAGAAAGCCTCTGAAAGAGAATGAGAGGATAAGTTTGAAGGAGAAAAAAAGAATATTTAGGCTGGTGGAAGGCTATAGCAAGATGCTTTTCTGGAGATCGGTACAAGGAAAAAAAACTTTGGAGAAATAGAAAGGTGACAATGGGAATCTGGGAGGGAAAGGATGATGACAAATGTGTACAGAGACATTTACATGCTCCTCAGTAGGAAAAATAAACTGTAGTCCAAGGTCTAGCACTGGAACCTTTGGTAATAGTGTTATAAATTTATGAGTCTGTATCTTGTTCCTCTTGCAACACTCCCATCCACTCATACATATCCACATATTTCAGCTTTGTTTGCAAATACACTCCATTGGATCCAAACCTCATATCCATAAAATAGGAAAATGCATATTTACTTCTCCAGAAATTCCTCCTACAATCTTTGTTCTGGTTCAGTGTTGCTTTGTTTTTCCTGAAACAGAGCTTAATGTGTTATAATCTTTTCAATTTTTGTTTAAAATATTTTGGTGTTATTACCAACTAAGAATTTGTTTGCAGTCTTGTCCACAGCTGGAAATTGTTGATGGAAAAGCCTGAATGACAAATTATCATCATTATTTACATAGAAAGTTTTAGCATATTAGTACAAATCAATGGTGTTAATGTTTTTCTCTCAACATTCTAGCTGCAGCATTTATTGTTTTCTGTTTCTTGAATTTTATGTTTGAGTTCTGGAATCAATTTATGCAATTATTTAGCAACATTGCTATTGGCTATGAAACTTACCTTACTTCGAGCTTATTTATAACTTACAAATGAACATCATGCTGCACAGATCTATCTAAGATAGATCCTAAGTGTGCCTTTTCATATTTGGGATAATTTTTTAGTGACTTCTCTTCCTCAGTGACACATTGCTCTGATTTTTCATCCTGATCATTGCCTTCATTTGCTTTGTAAATCTTTCACAACTTTTCAGAAACATGTGTTCTGTCTGGTTTTCTTCCTAGATTTTTGACAGTTTTCCCAAGAACTAAATCCTTAGGAAATGCCTTTTTATATCACTTTAACATCCCAATATTTTTATCACTTTAGCATCCCAATACTTTTCTTTAATTCTCTTAAGGGTCTGTGCCTCTTAAAAGAGTTGTCTGTTCTTTATATATCCATACTTACTGTTTTTACTCATTATAGTACAAGTGTCAGAGATCATTTCCTTTGACCAATATATGTATAAAATAAATTAGGCCAAATATGTGCCAAATCTGAGGCTAAGTTCTGTAGGGGCTTGATGTCAGCTGTGGGTGTTATACAATACCATGAAGACTACTGATTAGTTTTGTAGATATAAAGAATGCTATACCACAGCCTTTCTTTAATGGTAGTTGCAAATTTTTCCTATTCTTTAACAAAGCCAGTTGAATAAGTAGGAAATTTTCCTTTTTTTATAGAAATGGAAGAAGTAATCAGAAGAGCTGCTTCTGCACAGGTTTAGTTTCTCTCAGTCATATTCTTCTCTCTTGCAGTACACCTGAAGTCTCAAAATCTTCCCTAACCATGCCAATTGTTCCAGATTATTTGGTGCTCATAGAAACAATAACAGAAGCTGTTTCCAGAATGTAATTTGGCACAATATTTTATTATCAAAATAATTGTGCAAGAATGCTTGTTATGTACTTACGAGACATAAGGACATATCTGAAATAATTCTAGCTTACATAACCTATTCTTCCCAAAGAAGAAACAACACACAAACAATCATATATAAATATATAAAAAAAACTTTGATGATATACAATAATAAAAAGCTAATATAGACACCATATATCTGCTATTGCACATTGCACTTCAGATTTTTCTTCCTATTATTTACAATAAAAAACCCATTATTTTCATTAAGACAAACAAAAAAAGTCATAATAAAGCATCTCACCATAGCAATATGTTTGACATGCTAGGTTAAGAATATGTTTGGGGCAATTCAGAACCAGTCCTTGTTAATGTCTTCTAATTTAGATTATTTGAGTAATATGCATAAATACCTGGATATCTTCATAAATGAGGCAAAAGGCAAATAGCCTTCTTATTATTGCTTTCTGAAAATTCTGATCCAAATCACAACCCTACTATTCTACATAAACTCCAAATAAATATTAAGAAATAGTCTTTGTTTCAACAGGCCATAATATAAACAATATGGGAAAGAAAACCAGAGAAAAATCATTCTTACTAGTAAGGTTAGGCAAAAATGGTTCACAGAAGTCTGGCAGAAAGGTGATAGAAATAGCATCTTATTTGCAAAAGGGATTCAAACTTGTAATTACCTATAACTTATACCCATGTAGAAGGAGAAAAACTATCAGCCTTCCATACACACTAAGAGAAAATATATCATATGGTTTATTTTTTTTCGCACTTATCTGCAGATATTTTAGTTCTGTAAACAAGACTATGCTCCATTTATAGAATCCAGAC
Organism: Callaeas wilsoni; assembly: GCA_013398955.1. Taxonomy (NCBI): domain Eukaryota; kingdom Metazoa; phylum Chordata; class Aves; order Passeriformes; family Callaeidae; genus Callaeas; species Callaeas wilsoni. Next base: position 2,285 of record VWPU01002868.1, on the reverse strand, counting down.
AGCATTGTTTCAAAGCCAAGGGGGAATGATTTCAAACTGTAAGAAAGCAGGTTTAGATTAGCTATTAGGAAAAAATTCTTTACTGTGAGGGTAGGGAAGCATTGGAAGAGGTTGCCCAGAGAAATGAATGCCCCATCTCTAGAGATGTTCAAGGCCAGGTTGGATGGAGCTCTGAGCAACATGGTCTAATAAAAGGTGTCACTGCCCATGGCAGGGTGGCTGGAACTAGATAATCTTTAATGTCTCTTCCAACTCAAGCCATTCTATGATTCTACAAATATTGATGTCCACATATGCATCTTTTTATGTTTTTTTTCTTCTGCATGACAGCTGTAGAGTTAGGAAAAGTAACAAGCTGAAATAATCCAGGACACTGAAGCAGTCTTGCCTCAAAATATATTGATTGAGAGAAGATTGCCTACTTAGAGAGTGCTTCCACCAGATGATTATAAGGAGATAGCCCAGATGTTCAGATTTAACTCATAGAGTTTGATTTTAAACCATTCAGGTTGAAAGATGAAAGCCCATTTTACCTGGATTGTTATTTACAGTCATGCTTGCCTCTCTTTGCAATATTTGCAGGATGGTAGCAGATGTGTGATAATAAAATTTGAACCACACTGCTCTGGCAAGTTCAAGCACTGAGCCAAAACAAGAAAGTCTGTTCAGAAATCTCTATTTCCTAAGATTTGCATGAACTTTTCAAGAGTTTCATCACAATATCAGAGAATTCTCAGGTTTGAAAAGGACCTCTGGGAATCATCTAGTCCAATCCCCCAATAAGGCAGGTTCATGTTTGTTTGGTTGGGTTTTTTCAATTTATGTGTCTGATAGTATACGTCATTAGAAATTTTGGGTTTTTTTTAATTTTGGATTTGAGTAAAAAGCTGATTGACCTTTATCTATGGAAGATGTACTAAATGCACAGCCATGATGTCTGTGCCAAAGGAAAAAGGAGCATTTGCAGATGCTTATATATATATATTTTTATATATACATCAGTATCTATGTATATCTGTAAGATTTGTGGACACATATATAGACATACTGTTATTTGCGTGTGTGTAAAGATACCTGTAAAGTGAGAAAAACATGGTTTCAGTACAAATGTAATAAAGAATGTAATAAATATTAGGAAAGTGAGGCAGCTGTATACTGTTTCTCATTATCTTCACCATTCAGTGCATAATTCTAATATGTATTTCTGCTCAGTGTCAAAATTTTACCCTGAATATAAAATTATTATTTTATTCATGAGGTTCTCCTTTAACATTGCACTCTATGAGTTTTCACCATATCCTCTTTGTGAGCTGAAATACTGACTACAGTTACAAAACTGGAGAAGCCTTTCACAAACTCAGTCACAGAGAGAATTTGTCTTCATGATGGTCTCATTCCCATGTCTTTATTGATTCTTCCAGCTGTCGTTTGCACAGATCATTGGCTCTACCCTGTGGTTTTGTTTGCTCTGTCTTATTCAAGAAGACCTATTTTTAGGTGAAATTAACTATTCATCCATAAAAAAGTATCACGGTTACAAACTGCAAAGGTTCCACTTTAGGTGACTTGATTGGTCTTGAGGCCATGACAGATCCTTATCTTTCTATGTGATTTAAACAACTGGATCTTTCTGTTGATTGGTCAGCAGCTAATATACTTACTACACTCTCTGTGTAACATTCTAGCTTGCAACGAAAAACCTTTAGTACTTAGTCATGATGGCATGTGTACTGAAGTCTTATTTCACCTGAATTTTCTCACTCTTACACCCTGATACAATTCCAGAGAGCAAAGCCAGTGATACTTCCATCTTTTCTTTTCTAAATGTGGTGGGCTGATCTTGACCAATAACCTGAGGTGGGTTGACCTTGGTAGACTGCAAGGTACTCACCAAGGTGCTCTAGCAATCGTCTCTGCAAACAAGATAGAGCAGAGAAAATATAACAAAAAGCCAAAAATCTCATGGCTTGAGATAATGACAAGAAGATCACTAAGCAATTACAGTCATGGAGAGATTAGACTGTACTTGGGTGGTTAGTTTCGTTTGTTACTATTTAATAGAAGAGAAGGATAATGAGAAATAAGAACAAATCTAAAAACACCTTCCCCCATCCCTCCCAGGCTCAGCCTCACTCTCAGCTTTTCTACCTTCTCCTCTCTGGTGGTGCAGGGGGACTGGGAATGGGGGCTGTGGTAAGTCCTGCCAGGAACCTGCTCCAGGAAAGGCTTTCCTTCGGTCACAGCTTACTGTGAAGACTTTAGAACTTCATCCCAGCCAGACCCAG
>VWPU01002866.1:0-150934 GCA_013398955.1 Callaeas wilsoni | reverse complement strand
CTCGCTCCCCGGCGGCGGGGGAGCCAGAGCGGGGCACCGCAACTTCGGCAGGATGAATGTGGAGAACGAAGATGTGCTGCTGGATCTGGAGGGGGAGGAGGAGGAGGAGGAGGAAGACGATGATAATGATGATGGGGAGATCGGTGAGTAGGAGGCTGGCGCGGGGAGGTTCCCCCTGGACAGCGGGCTCGCCCCCGGGCCGGCTGTGGCTGGCGGGGGCTACAGCCTGGGGAGGTCCCTGGTGGGGCCGCTGCCGCGGCCGGGGAGCGCACCTGGCGGCGCCGCGCCCGGGCTGTGGCCGGCCGGGGCGGGAGCAGGGAGACAGGGAGCCCGCACCGCCGCTCACTCCTTCCGCTAAAAGTACTGATGATTTTAACGTGGAAGATGCGGGATATCTTTTCCATGCTGGCGGGTGTGTGCCAGGGGTGGCTGCCTCATGGAGCGCCGTGGCGACGGTCCTGCTTCCGTAGCATCGGTAGGGCTCAGTGGGCGAGAAGCACCGAAAACTTTGCCTGTTCCTTTCCCTCTGACTGGAAGGAAACGGGTGAGAAGGGGCAGAAGCAGCACTTTGCAGTAAGTGCGGTGCTGGAGACCTTTGGTGTTGCAGTGATCTCCCAGCACAGGCACAACCCGTGCCCCGGTGCCTTGGTCCTTGGGAAAATGCAAACACGCGATCGCCTCCGCACGCCCCGGCGCTCGCAGCATCCCTTTCCTCCCCGTGCTGCCCGACCGGCGCGCCTTAGCGTCACACCGAGCTAAAGAGGAGGGCAATCACAGAACGGCTTGCGATGGAGGGACCTTGAAAATCATCCAGTTCCAGCACACCTGCCATGGACAGGGACACCTTCCAGCATTCCCGGTTGCTCATAGTTCCATCCTACTTGGCCTTAAACAGAGTCAAGGATGAGGCATGCACAACTCCTCTGGGCAGCCTCTTCCAGTGCCTCAACACCCTCACAGTAAAGAATTTTTTCGTAATATCTAATCTAAACCTACTCTCCTTCAGTGACACCACTCCCTGCCCCCAGAACAAAGAAATCAACAAAACAAAGTAAAATGTAAGGGGGAAATTGGCAAAGCAAAGAAAGATAGTAATGAGGGGGGAAAAAAGGCATACTGTGTCTGCCAGAAAATCAGACAGTAAAATGGACAGAGAGTTTTAAATTCAAAGTGTATGTTAATCTTGTTCCAACGCCAGTAGCCCAGGACAATGACATTGTATTTTCTGTGGGAATGAATTCCATTAAAGTATTTCCAGAAAACAGCCCAAAAGGGGTTGTTTCTCAGCTGGTTCAGACTGAAGGGGCCTGTTCATTTCACTGAAGAGACACAGATTTACTTCAGTTCAGAAGCTGTTTTTCAGCTGCAGTAGCCAAGATATTCTAAAGTCTTTTATTTCTAGTTAACTCGTTAAAATAAATCTAACAACTAAGGAATGCAGGCAAAGTTAGTTAGACAAGCAAGTAGAAGCTGGATCTGTATACATAAATTTTAACAAATAAAAAGGGTTTCTGCTCATTATTGTTCAAAAGATCATAAATGTTTCATAGAAAAGCACATATTTTTGATGATTTTTTAATATTTGGTCTGAATTTTTGCATCTGTAAAAAATTTTAGTGAAATTAAGTCTCTCTGACACTCTCATTGCCTCCAAATACTAATCCTTTATAATGGTAGATGCAGCCTGCCACATTTATTCAGTTAGCTCACTCCAAAAGTGTATAAAGTTTGAGCCTCACCCAATGTCTGTGGAAATCAGGGAATGTCTTTCCTCCAACATTATTAGCCTTTGTTTCAGATGGGAGTATCCCTTGACTTACAGTAATAGTCCAAAGACAAATTCAGTTTTCCATATGAAGTGAGACAAAGGTATTGTTTGACTCCACTCCCTGAATTTAAAGGGTGGATCACCACTGCAATGTATTAACCAACAGCCGTCTTTTCCATTCTTCACCCCAGAGAACAACTGAATTTTTTCCTACTCGTAACTCTTTATCCAGCTTGGGGATAGTTCAGCTCTCAGAGCCAGCAAATCATGAGCTTCATATACTGGATACAACCGTTTGGAACAACTCATGCTATGTGGCAAAATTGCCTAAAAATTGTGCAGCGGTGATTTCATGAGTTGTTATGCAAAACCTGTTACACAGCACCTGGTTTTGTCACATTTGCTACTCTGCCTTGCAAAATGCATGCGTAACTGTCTTAAGGTTTTGATATTAGGTATAATTAGAGGCTAACTGTTTTATTAGTCTGACACATTTGTAAATCATCCATTTACCTCCGGTTTTATTGTACCGCTTGCATCTGCATTTTTCCCAAGGACACCATCCCTGGTTCAGAAAGTAAGCAGGATTTCTGAACTCTTCCCAGTTCTATTCAAGATTAATCCGAAGCGTTCATAGCTCATCAGAAAAGCATTATTATGGAATATTGAAGTTTGTAGTCATGGCACATAAAGGGAGCGATCTGTCTCGTTTTGACACACAGTTGGTTTTGATTAGCCACGCTAATGACTAGCAAACCACTCATACCAGAAGCAGTATTAGGCAGGCATCCAAAGAGCTGTACTCAAGTCACAGTCCACGGGGAGGTACCAGAGCTGCTCTGCCTGTTGTACAGAGCTTTGAAATGAATTGTTTGGGTCAGAGTTGTGCTTAGGGAAGAAAGTCTTGTCCTGAGGTTAGACTTTTTGACAAGTTGAAACTTTTTCTTTCCAGTGCTTAAACAAGATGGGCAACTTTTTCATTTGGACTCAGGCTGTTTTCAAGAGGCTTGTTACATCAGTGGCATAATTTCTTTCCATAAATTTTCTTCCCCTGGTGCAAACCTGACAACATAACCAAATCAGTTTGCTTGTTTTTGAGGATTTACAGAATATCTGAGTATAGTTTCCAGAAAAATTCACTTACGCAGACAATATCCAGAGGCATTTATTCTGATTAACCATCCCACAAGAAATACTTTTGTCTTAATAGGGATATGTTAGCAACTTGCTTACTCTTTGTAGTCCTGGTTTTACTCAAATGTCCTAGTATATCCTAGTTCTTCCTTGAGCCTTGAGTGTACATCTTGCCGTCTTTTGACACTGCTGCAATGATGACCAGACCATGCTTTATAGATGACCAAGAAAAGGATGTTCGTATGTCAGCCTTTTTCTTCTCACACAGTGTAGATATGCTGATGAGGATTCAGGGAGAATTCCAGCTCTTCTTTCTAAAAAGGCTTTCATGCTGTTCTTCAGGACACATTTTTAGCAACTACAATAAAAATGTACAACGGTACTGGTTTATTCAAGCAACATTAATTGTGAAGTCATAGCCTAAAAGAACCAGTTTTGTTCAGCCTGCTGTACAACTGGAACCCTGCCCTAAGGGGTGATGTTGTAATCCAAATGGTGTAGAGTAGGCATAGCTACTCTTCACCTCATTACTTTTGCTCACTGTTCTGTTCTCTACTTGTTTCCTCATGGCATATACTGCATTTAGTCATGCTGCCTGCCTAGAGCTTTTATTTTTTCCTATTCAATAGCTTCAATAACTTGATGTTTCTTGTATGGCCCTACAAATATTATTGATATCATATACTGTACTCCAGTATGAACATACGGTGTGCCAACAGTGGCCTCCAAATTGCTCTAGTTTGCCTTCATGATGCTGTGAAACAGGCAATTCTCTACAGAAGTCTTCTAAAGGCAATGGAAAACCTGAGCAGTTAAATTATTTTTTTGAGAAGTGTGGCTTTGTCCTGCAATTTACTAAGTATAATCCCCGCCTGTGGGAACCTTCAAAGGGGCAGTAGGTGTAGGAACCAGATGTAATAATTTTTTAACATGCAAGACTTTATAAGCAGATTCTTTATAAACAAACCAGTTCTGTTTCTGAAAGGACGCTTTCTTCCTTTTCAGTCTACCTACAGTAGTGAGTAAAACTGCCCCAGTGGTCTCTTTTCACAGCTGGTTTTCTTCTCTTTTGCTTCTCATACTTGCAATCAACCTGAAAATTATTTGGGTTCATTGCAGTTCCCCATTCTCCTGAAGGTGGCAATGAACTGTCTGGTGAGCTGAGAATCAAGAATTTCTGCTGCCTGTGTTCTGTTTGAGACACCGTTCTCGTGTGTGCACATCTCATGCATGTACATTCCTGCAGAAACAAGCAGGAATGTAGACACATGGTCTCATTTATTCTGAGTTACTATTAGGGCAGTGAGAGACTCTTCCTGGTGAGCTGGGACTTGCACAGGTCCAGGAAACACTGGCCTGTTACACTGGTCAACATCTAAACTACTTTTCACGCCTTCATGTCCTTTCTCTTACATCTGTTACACCAATGGTTTGCCTACATTTCTTCGTCTCTTCATACTTCAGTGATTTTATCTCCTGAATTTCTACCATTTCACTTTCACAGAATCCAAACCACAGATGAGTATGCAATCCAAGCCACAGTGACATCAGCCTTGTCACCAAGTATGGTGCCATTTGAAAGTACACTGCTTGTACCGCCCACTTTTTAATGCCACTTTAATGATTTTTATACAAAACTCCTAAAAACCAAATTGTAAGAATATAAATATTTAATTGGAATATAATTACCAGTTTTCAGCTATTTATAATTCATAAATTCTGGAGGAGAGCAGAGAATCAGGGAGGAATTTAGGAAACTTATACAACCTGCACAAATGTACCTGATTTTAATCTATTTAAAAGGGTTTTTCACCATACCTGAATTCTTAGTTGTCCATGAAAAACATCCTGTACTTTGAAAGTATTCTTTGTTCCTGTATTTTGAATTTAGCTGTACTGAACATATGAGTGCATTTTACAGGTAGGTCTACAAAATGTAGGAGGACTTATCTGCCACTGTGCAGCTTGTGCAGCTTGTGCAATTTGCACAACTTGAATAGTAATAGTTTTGTTTCTTTTCCTGGTTATTAAGTAATAAATTCTATGGTGGATATTTATCACAAGTCATTGCCTGAAATTTTTCCTCTATTTACACAAGCCACAAGTTCCTTTAAGAGGAAAAATACTCTACACTTTTATGCTCAACAACTTAAGATTTTTTAAAATTTTCAAGCATTACCATTTGCAAAAAAGAAAAGTCATTAAAATCAATATGTGGGAAAAAGCCAGAGTTTTGTTATGTGGTGTGGAACTCCAGCAGTTCTATAATGTTACAGTTACTAAAAGTAATGCAATCCAAAGCTCACAAAAAACAGTCCTAATATCAGCTGATTTGCGCTTTATGCAGTATATGAAAATGCAGATAGAAAACTTGAAGAGACCAGAGACATGGAAGATGTACACATGCCGTAACAGATGATGTGTTTCCACACAAAAGGATCTTCCAAGCGTAATTAGAGAAGAATTATTCATAAGATCTGTTGCTATATGCCTGGGAAATTCTCAAAATCATAGAATGGGTAAGACTGGCAGGGACCACAGTGGGTCATTGATCCAACCTCCCTGCTCAAGCAGGGTCATCCCAGAGCACGTTGCACAGGATTGCATCCAGATGGTTCTTGAATATCTCCAGTGAGGGAGACTCCACAACCTCCCTGGGAAAACTGTTCCAGAGCATGGTCACCCACACAGTAAAGAAGTTCTTCCTCACATTCAGGTGGAACTCCCTGTGTATCAGTTTCTGCCTGTTGTCTCTTGCCCTGTTGCCCGGAACCACCAAGAGCAGCCTGGCTCCCTCCTTTTGACCCCTTCCCTTCAGATACTGACAGAAATTGGTGAGGTCCCCTCTCAGACATTTCAAGACTGAACAGACACAGCTCTCTCAGCCTTTCCTCACAGGAGAGATGCTCCAGTTCCTTAATCATCTTTGCCACCCTCTGTGGGACCCACTCTAGGAGCTCCATGTCTGTCTTGCACTGAGGAGCCCAGAACTGGGGACAGCACTTCAGATGTGGCCTCACCAGGGCTGAATAGAGGGCTTTCTGTTGTCCATAAAGTTGTTATCATTTATGTCATTCAATAAAGTTGTTGTCATTTAAATCACCTCATCCTGCTCTTTCCTCATCCCTGCCAATTCCTTGGAAATGATGCGTGGCATGCTGTGCACTTAGGGTCTAGTTTGCCACTAGACATGTGGCAAACCCCAAGGGGAATCTGATACTAAAATGGGTGTTTTCTGCTGTGATTAAAAAAAACCAACCAAACTCAAGGGTGCTTTTGTTTTACATGGCATAAATTAAATAGTCTTGTACCCCCTAAAAAAGTCAAATAAAGTAGCATTAGCCTAAGTTTGGGATTAACTGGTATAGCCAGGAAAAGGGGTTACTGATAGCTGTGTTTTTTACATAATGCACACATAATTAAATATCATGTGCTTGACATGAGAAAACCTTTAGAAAAGGTGCTTCAGGCCTTAAGCATATGGAACTGCTGCGGTTGCATGTTTAACAGGATAATTTATTTAACAGAATGTGAATGTCAAGGACAGCACTGAAATAGGTGCCATGGGTTGGTTTGTGTGCTGTTCTTATACTGAGGAAACAAAGGTGGGGAGAGAAATATTATGCAAGTGCTGAGCTCTGTATCCTGATGAAGAGAAAAAATCAGATTTTTTCTAGTGGACTGTCACTAGTGCTACAGTGTGGGTCCTTGGCATGGTCCTTTCTAACAGTCTGAAATACTGCTGTACAAAATATATATTATTAAATTGATATTTGATATATATTTTAATATGAAATTTAAAAAATATTCAGCAGGGCATGAGCCTAATATCACTTGCAATTTTTAGGGATTTTTGATTCAAACTCAGGCTTACTGTGAGTGTAGGTGGAACAGTCTTACCTGTGAAGAGGATGTGTTTATCTGCTGCACTTGCTGTGAGGAGAGACTGCTCGGACATTGCTACTGTCTGGTGTTCTGGTTCAAGTCTGATGGATCTGGAAGTTGAAATAAAAACTGAAGGCTGCAATGTCACAAACATGTGAAGCAGCACAAATTGGTTTGGCTACCAAAAGAAGTATTCCCACCCACAACCATCCCACGGCAGCATCCTAAGTCTCCTTAGCATTCTGGCCTTATCTTTCATTGGGGAATCTCAGTGTCAGTGTGGTAGGAATGCAAAGCTGCAGAGAAGGACACTGTACACTTTTATCTTCTAATTGCTGCTGTCTGTGGTAAATGAAAACTGGCAGTCATGTGCCCTGTCACCAAACAATAGATTGTGTTTGGTAGTCAGTCTAAAAATGCAAGTATCTGAGCATAGATCTTTTGTCTCTTCCATCCCTCACAATTTACTCAGGCATCCCACATCTCTCTGAAGGCTTTGGGAGAGAAGAAGTGTCTTGGTTGCATCCCAAGGGAATATACAGACATCTGAAATATATTTTTGCTTGATTCAATGGAATTACTCTCTTCTTACCTACCCCATTCTCAAGTATTTGATAACAGCAGTAGATATATAGGCATGGTTCCCTGCATGGGCTTGAGAAGTGAGCTTCTGAAGCATCCTTAAAGAGTGCCAGATTCTAATTGGAAGATTAATAAAATATATTAAAATGCAAACTGAACTTTAAGAAGTGTAGTTACAAGTCTGCTGGACCATAAACATTCTTGTAATTGTTTTTGTGACTCATGTGGTAGAAACAGCAGCTTAGTTTCAAAATGTTGTATGAAGACCCTTCAATTTAGTTTTTATATTAAATAATTTCCAACTAAACCACTACTCATCAGTATTATTTAGACACAACTGAAAAGTAAAGTTTTGTAAGAACTGCCACCAACATCAGATTGTGCTTTGCTTTTACTGTTTCCCTTCCTTTCATTTTTTGTAGATGGATTTCATCTGGCCCCATAAATCTGGTTAGTCAGGTTCTCCAGCATTTTTTAGACATGATTTATCACGGGACATTAAATATTTGCATAGGAGACTGCTTACAGTACAGTCATCAGAATGAGCTGTGCAGCAGTGTTCTGCTGTAGGAAACAGCTACTACCTCTTTTGTGTTCTGTGCCGTTTGAGACCAGCTGGTGCAGCAGACTAAATGCCTGGAAAACTTGAGTGCCCAGGGTGTGTGTCTGTCCCGCAGGCTTCCAGCATGGATGGAGATAGATCATAGAATCACAGAAAGGTTTGGGTTGGAAGGACGTTTAAAGCTCATCTAGTCTAACCCCACTGCCATGAGACACTTCTTCGACTAGATCAGGTTGCTCTGGGCCCCATCCAGTCTGGCCTTTAATGTTTCCAGAGATGAGGCATCGACCACCTTTCTGGGCAACCTGTTCCTGTGTGTCATCAACCTTATTGTTAAAAACTTGTTCCTTTTAAGTAGACTGAGTCTACCCTCTTTTAGCCTTAAACCATCACCCCTTGTCCTGTCTCTAAAAGTGCTACTAAAATGCCTGTCCCCATCTTTCTTAGAGGCCCCCAGTTGGTACTAAAATGACACAATAAGGTTTCCCCAGAGCCTTCTGTTCAGACGGAAAGATCTTAGTTCTTTTTCCACAGCTGTGGCAGAAGTCCATGACCTGTTCCTCAACCATTACTATTTTGGGAAATTACAGTTAGATAAGGAATCTTCACTCTCTAGGAAGAGTAGGAGCAAGAAGTGCCTGTGTTGAGACACCCTGCACCTCCTATGGTGTGGTGATGCTAATGGACTTGTGTCAGGAGAAGGGGATGAGATTAGTTACTTTTCAGTGGGTAAAAAACTGTGGATTCTTTCATTTCTTTGTGGGAGGAATAGTTACTAAAAAATGTCATCTGGATTGCATCTGGATCAGGTTGGAAAGTATGAGAAGTGATTATAAAATACTGGTGATGTAGCAACCCTGAAGGTGCTGGGATGTTAGTAATCCAAGAGTGTGCTAACACAGTGGAGGAGCTAAGAGCCATGACCAAACAGCCTGTGGAGAAGCTGTGGTCTGTTACTGTCATTCAAGAAAGCCTGAGATAAGCACCAGACTTGAGTTTAGGTCAGTGGAGAGACTCATGTAGCATAAACCATGGTCTTGACTGAAGGTTCTCTAGAGTAAGAAGTGTTGAAGTAATGAAAAGAGTAAGGAAATGGAAGTGAAGGCAAAACATGTCGAGTTCTGGGTACAGACTAAGAAAGAAAGTAATTAAAAGTGAAAGAGGAAGAACTCTTGACAGTGCTCACAAGGGGAGGGCTGGCCAGTGCAGCTGTTAAGAAGCAATTGTTTACTGTGAGGGTGGTGAGGCACTGGAACAAGTTCCCCAGAGCTTTTGTGAATGCCCCATTCCTGGGAGTGTACAAGGCCAGGCTGGATGGAACTTGGAGCAGCCTCTCTAGTGGAATGTGTCCCTGTCCATGGCAGGGGAATTGGGTGATCTTTAAGGTTCCTTCCAACCCAAGCCATTCTATGATTCTATGATTCGGTGATTCAATTCACCTATTTGTCTGGTCAGGAACTTATTAAGCAGTGGCATAAAGATTCTTCCAGTTGAATTCACCAGGAAAATAAACTACAGAAGAGACTAAGATAATACAGCTATGGGTGCAGTGAATCAAAATAATTAATCTGTGGCATTTTCATGCATATTTTTAATATATAGTAAAAATTACAATGTGTTCATTGGTAATTCATCCAGCAGGGAAAAAAAATTCTATCTTTATACCATTAGTTATTTGCAAAAAAAAAATTCCACTGCTGTAGGTTTAACACTGCAGTTAGAGATAATAAGAAGGCTGAGATGATAATCCAGAGGGCTCTAGCAGTGCCAGAGAGTTTTATTAGTTTGCATGCAACATTAGTAAGATATTGGTGTTCTTTTTCTGTGTGTTTTTTTCTGTAAGTAGTCTAATGGAGTTTTTATAGGTATTAATGAACAAGGATGAGGTCAAGCAAGGCACACTTTACCCTTGTGAGCTGTCTCTTTGACTAGAGTGGGAGCATTATTTTTGTAAATAATGTAGAAAAAGCAGAATTAATCCCTAATGGAGGGAATATCTCTATTAAATCTTTCATCATCTCCATATATGCTGATTTATTATAGGAAAATAATTAAATTCATATAATTATTCTGCTGTCTATAAAATACAAGGAGGAATTTTGTACTAAAGCACAATTTAATCTGTAAACTGATGGCAGTGCTTAAGACACAACCCAGCAATAGCTCCTACAATATTTGGTAAGACTTAAACATGTAATAAATTTTTTTAAAAAAATGACCTGAAGAATAGAAGAGTCAGTGCTGGATTATATTTTTTGACTTGCTCCTTGCTGATAACCAAGTGAGGAGAGAAAAAGCTTCAAGGGCAATGCATTCCAGCCAGGTAGAACTCCAGATTTATTTTTCTAAATAGAAATAGAATAGATGTTTTTGTAAGTTTATTGTAGTTTGCAAGCAAAGCAAAGTTCTTTTATCACTGAATCACAGAATAAGCTGATTTGGAAGGGATCCACAAGAATTATTGAGTCCAGCTCTTAGCTCTGCACAGGACAGCCCCAAGAATCACACCATTTGCCTGAGAGCATTGTTGAAATGGACTCTGCCAGCCTTGGTGCTGTGATCACTTCCCTGTGGAGACTGTTCCAGTGCCCAACCACCCTCTGGGTGAAGAACCTTTTTCCAATATCCAACCTAAACCTCTCCTGGCACAACTTCAGGCCATTCCCTTGGGTCTTGTCACTGGTCACCACAGTAAAATCTGATGAGTCCTTCGATTGCTAAAACTACAAAGTATTTCCTGATTAGGAAACAAAAGTACAGTTTGTTTCTAAACTCTGGATCCAACATCAAGAGTGCTTGCAGGCAGCAGTCTTTGCACCTACACAAGTTAAAAAGTGCCTCTAGGTTTTGACTTTAGGCTTAACATTTTCACTGTTTTTAAAGTAATTAAAAGTATCTTTTTGGGACCCTCCTGTAAACACACTGTATAACAGCTGAGTGTAGGAAATACTTTAAAGCAAACATGCTGAGAATCTCATTACAGAAATTCAAATATATCTCCTTTGAGACATGAAAATTTAATAGCAGTGGGTATAATTTTATAAATATATCTCGAGATTTCTAATTAGATAGCTCATTGATCCATAGGCATTGAAGTCTGACCAAACAGCCATCTGCAATTACAATTGGGTTAATCATGTCAGCTCCCAATGAAAAGGCTCCATAGCTGCTGCCTGGAGACTTGGCATTGGTGAGGAACACCAAGGGATCAGCTTGGCTGCTAAAAATCCTGTGTTTGGAGCTTGGGGCAACTGCTGCGTGTGGGCTGCCCTCCTGTAAAACACACAGAAGGCAGGGTGTGCTTGTTCCCTCTGTAAAGGGGTATGAATTTTGACAGTATGGTTGAGGTTGATCTTGGAAAATCTGTCTCATGACAAAAGCAGAAGTAGCTTGTCTTCTTTATAGTTCCTGCTTCAGGACAGCTGATTTGTGTTAGTTGATCTGGGATAAAAAAACAAACCAACAAAACTAAATCACATTATTTTAAGCAATGAAGAAAACACCTTCTGATTCAAGAAGGCCCTCAGGAACCTTCAACACTGGAGGAGGTATAAAAGCATCTTATCAGACTTTTGACCAGAGGCCTAACTCTGCTGTCCTCTCCAAAGCATTCTGCCACAGTCCTACAGCAAGTCAGCCTTCAGAGTATATCCATATTTATCAGGCCAGGTTCTGGGCATGTGTGAGACCTAGGCAGGGCAGGGACAGTGTTCACACAAATAAAATAAACAGCTTGTGCTGCTTCTTGGTTTCATCCTTTCTACTTCTTTAAATATCAGCAATACTGTGTTTTAACAGAGCTGATTTAGATCAGATTTCACTAACTCCTCTGAAATTACTTGGGGAAAGAAAACATAAAACCAATGATATTTTATGGAGTTTGGGCTCAAATTTGGACTCAAGCCTCTGATAGCTGTTACATTGCCACCGTTTCATGTACTTGTCTCAGGCTGTGGCAGGCATACTGATTTTTACAGGATTACCTGCAGCCTGCTCATATAGTTCCTATAGTCCAGCAGCATAAACTTCTGAGGTAGCAGGCTGCTGCTCCTTTCGATGTTCCAGCCCATGTACGGAAGGATTACAAGCCGAACATGGCAACACAAACATGAGAATGATCCTTTTGAGATAAGTGGATCCAGCAGCATCCATGAAGTTATTTAAGTGTGTAAATGTTGCCATCTAAGTCCCCGGAGCCTGGGGGTAGCTGTTCAGTAGGTGTTTTTCAGTGTGGGGGTTTTTTTTCAGTTGTTTATTTTCCAAAGTTATTCACAATGAAAGCATAAATAATAATACTCCATTTATCAGCTGTGGTTTGGTGTATCCTTGTCTTTATTTTTGTTTCCTCTAAATGGAGGAGAGTTTAATTAAATGCATTGGGGATAGATATTTCTCCTGTGCTCTAAGATCAAATGCGTCCATCAGAAGAGCTTCTGCATCTCTCACTGTGTATAGTTCACTGAACAAACCCATTAACCATTCATCTCATCAGAGTGTTCCTTAGGAACACCTTGCATGGAAAAATAAACTTCAGAGAAATCCCATTTGCTTTCATGATGAGTCTTTCAGTTCTTTTCCGTATCCATCACTATTTTCTTTGCTGTTTTCTTGTGTCACCTTTAGGGCCAGTCATTCTCTTGGTGGTCAGAATGCCAAGTTTGAGTCTGCTTGAGCAGATCTGACTCATGCAGAAGAGAAATGTCATTCACAAGTGGCGTAGGATGTTCTTCAGGTCCAGACTGCACAGCCAAAGTGCCAACCCGGAGCAAGCAGGGATAGAGGGAGTCATTCACGTTTCTGTATTGCTCCAGTTTGCAGATACTAATCTAAATGAAAATCTGGAGGTAAAAACCTCTGATTTTTGACCTTGCTGGTACCTTCTAGTCTTACAGTCTAGGAGCTGGATTCACAGATTTCAAAATGTCATTTTTCTTACCTTTGAGGCAAAAAATGGAACCTGTAGTGAAGCCACTGTGGTCTCCTTTTCAAAAACAGAACAAATCTCAGCATACTGATATCAAGGGATAATGACTAATGTGCTAACAGCCCATCACACTTGCATTTTCCCTACTGTTATAATGAGATGCATAAGCATTCTTATCTCAGCTTAAATGAAAAACAGCTCTCTAGAGGCTGCTGGCTGGGTTTTGGTTTTATTTCATTGGAAAACTGATTTTTTACATTTTCTCACTTCCACAGTTTTCAAGAAATGGATTAGAATCTCAGTGGAAATGAGTTTGTGAAGAGGGCTATCACTGGGTCTCTCAGCACTGGTTGTACTCTCATGGAAATCTATAATGTTGTACAAAATGAGCAAAGCCTGTGGTTATTCCTGCATTACTGCCATCTGGTATGTTCATAACATCATAAAACAGTTTAGCAGGATTCTTTATAGACACCAAAGTAAAATATCTTTCTGTGCTTTCCAAAAAAAATGCTCGCATTTCCTCTTCTGTAGGCTTTTTTTAAGATTTCATGGAATTACACTGTGGTGTAGGTGAGGTAGGAGGAAAACAAGGGTTTGGCTTTTTCCTCCTTATTGTTCTTGGTGCTTGGTTTTGTTATAGCTGAGTGGTACCTAAGATTCAATGCTAGTCATTTTTCATCAGCATCATTAGAGTACAGTCCTGAGTTCTGTTAGCTCCCTCCTGAGATACACTATGAAAATACTGATTTCCCATATTTTTATTCTCTGTGCCAAGCAAAAGGAGGCTTGTGCTTTTAAATTCACAGATATTCTTTCCTGATAAGCTTTTAGAGAGAATTTACTCGATGTGGGGTGGCTAATCTTTTACAAAGGGGGAGCAATTGCTAGAGAAATCTAGAAATGGCACTTCATGCCAGACTATCATGTGCTTACTTTGCTGGGCCTAAAGCTGCCCCGCTGTTCCTACTCTGAAAGACTTGTTCACAATGGTGGTGGGTGACCATAGTGAAATCTGAAGCATGACTCTACCCAGGAAATAATCCTTCTATATAGGTTGCTTATAAACACAAATCTTAAGATAGATACCTGATACTTTATTAACATTGTTGCATGTCAAGCTATCAAAAAGCTCTTGCTGTCCCGTGGGCAGCACTGTTCATACATTTTCTCAGGTATCTTTGGTATCTGCCTCAGAGCTGGTACTACTATGTAATATATCTGAGAATATTTCTGATGTGCCATCTCCTGGATAGGTGGTTAAAAACTTGCTGGTCCTCACTCATCCCAGAGCCAAGAAGTACAAGAAGCAGTTGCAGATTCAAAAGCATTTAAGATGATCTAAAAAAAAAAATACTGCTTCTGTCTCATCATATACAGTGGGAGCTTCCCTGCCTCTGTGCCCTCCACTTACTCTTTGGAACTCTGAGTGGTGGTTTTGACCCGAAGCACCACTGGATTCTCTGGGGACCAAGAAGCTGGGCTAGGTGGACCACTGACCTTGTGTAAAACTAGTGAACAGCCTTAGTGTTCTCTCGCTGGTGAAAAGGAGCAGTAAGAACTTGGACAGAAGGCAAGCTGTAGGCCAGTGACTCCACTGTACCATAAAGCTGGGGACTGGGGGCAGGCATTCTGCCCGAGGACCAAAGCCAGGAACTAGTGCTAAGCCCTGCAGCTGAATGACCACAAGGCAGTAGTGTGTTTCACTCCTCATCTGACAGAAAGGACAAGTCACCAATTGGGCTTTCAAACCAGATTACAGACCACCCATGCCAACAAGAGGCTGATTGCAGCCCAAAGGCATGGCTTGATGGTGAGTGGCATCACCTTGGAAAGCTAATTGTCAACCCTGCCTAAGCTTAAGGCTTGGTCTGGTAAATGTGCAGTGGTTGATCTGTGCATTCAATCACCTAAACCTGTGGGCTCTTTACCAGTGACTGAAATGACCAGGACCTTCAGCATGTCATTCTCTCTCCAGAGGAATCTACTTCATTTTTTCCATCCTTGTCTTGTTAGAGGACTGTGATGGCTGTTGGGATCTTACATTCTTCTATTTCTGTGTTCTCAGAGTCCAGGGAAAAATTTTTGTGATCTCTCTGGATTTTGCTTTTATTGCCTTCATGGGTTGGAAATGTATTTGTGTATAAATTTTTTGAGTTTGTATTTTCATATGCATTTATTTTTTAACTTTAGTTGAAGAGTGGACTTTTCAATGCCAAGCAGAGGGAGCGTATTCTTATTTTCCATCAGCCTGCCCACACTACTCTTATTAGAAAGCTGCATGCACACATGCCCAGAAAGTAATTTAGAAAAACCTCTATGCCTTCAAAGCCATGGCTGTCTGGTGAGAAGCTGTCACACCTCACCCAGCTGTAGTTGCTGGGCATCATAAGTTCAATTTTCAGCAGAAACCAGAATTTTTATTCATAGTGATTGTAATAAGCTAAAACAACCACACTGGTTGGTTGTGGTTTTTCCCATAATGGTACTGAATTTACACTAATTACATTATTCTGAACTGACTTTTAATAAATTTGATCCATGAGAAAAAGTGTCTACAGTTACTATGATTACTTTTCTTGCAGTGCATTTTGAGATTACTCTGCAGCAGCACAGAGTGCTGCTACATTTGGACCACTAATCCAATTACCTGATTAGGTGAAATTCTAGACTTTCAGCAAAGTTTCCTCATGCCAATTGCAGTAATAATTGTTACATCATTTCTGCTCAAGGGAATCACTCAAATGCTTCAGATAAAATTTCATTTCTAAACTGACTGTATAATTAAATAATACAGTATAGCCAGCAGTAATCTTTCTCCATATTTAAATGCAAATTTTACCGGTTACCAGCAGGAGCCATAGCATCCCTAATTGGTTGCAGCTAATAATATATTATGACTAAAAAGTATTAACATTAAGGTTATGAAGTCAAGCACTTAGAAGTTAGGCAATGTCAGCATTAGTATTGCCCAGGCAACTTCAATTTTCCTGCTTTTTGTTTAAATGCAAGTTACAGTTTTTATATACACAATCATTGTTCTTTTTTTTCTCTTAAGTCCACTGCTTCGTTCAGTAAACTGGTACTAATTGCAGATTTCTTTTTTATCTTCTTCATTAAGAGCATGGCTCTAGGTCTTGTTTAACTCAAATTATCCAAGCATTGCACAGAATATTTTCATTCCTTTTGTCCTCTGTTTCTATGGTGCTTTTACCACGTCTGAACACTATAGCGAACAGGGATGTGAGTGTCAGGTTGCCTAACTACTGTTTTTAGGGATACATGGAGTTTTAGGAACCCAGGCCCTTTTCATAGGAATGCAGGCTGCTGAAGTGTTTACTAAGATGTGGAGAAGGTGAAACACTTCTGAATGGGTTGCGCAAACACAAGATGCTGAACAGGGAGATGTAGATTGCACTGGCAGGAATCCCTAGAATGCATCTTCTGCAGGGCCACAAGAAAATAATTCATTTTCAGCCCCTTTTGTACAGTCAGATCTTAATCCTATTCTGGGTTTATAGTTGATAAACTCCCTGCTTTTCTTACGAAGTTGTCTAAAAAATGCTCGCCAATGACAAAAGCTTTGGGACACATTTTTCAGAAACAAGAGCATTTCCCAATTTTGCTTTTAGAAATACCACACCAGACTTCATCACAGAATCACCATAGAACAGTTTGGGTTGGAAGGAACCTTAAAGATCATCTTGTTCCAACCCCTCTGCCATGGGCAGGGACATCTTCCACTGGACCAGGTTGCTCAGAGCTCCATCCAGCTTGGTCTCGAACACAGCCAGAGATGAGACATCCACAGCGTCTCTAGGGAACCTGTTCCAGTGCCTCACCACCTCCACAGTAGTGGATTTTTTCTAATATGTGATCTAAACGCATCCTTTTTCAGTTTGAAGCCTTTTCCCCTTGTCTTGTCACTACATGCTCCTGTAAATGATCTCTCTTGGTGACAAATGCCCAGCTGTGCTGTAGAAGTGCTGAGCTCCCTGGCAGAAGCACCCTGGGCAGTTAGCTTGAAAACTCTGCTGGGAAAAGCCAGGCTGAACCTTCTTCAAGCAGCTTGCTCAGTGCCACGTGTGTTAGATCCTGAAGCTGGGACACAGGCCACTTCTCCAAGGCTGTATGCAAATTCTTTGACAAACAGATAACCTTCCTTCTTTTCAGTCTTCCCACAGCCTTATATACTATCTGTGTTTTGCAAAAAGAAGTTTAAGCTCTAGACAGACAAGTTTTACTTAGCCAAACCTGGAGTCATCGTCATTGCAGCCCCATCTTGTATACAAAAGAAGGTAGAGTCCTGAAGAAAAAAGAATAACAGTTTGGAGCTTATACTGAAAAATTATTTCCTTTGCCTTAAAATCTGCCAGCATCTCCTGTGCTAGATCAAGTGATATTATTTGTGTACCTTTTACCTTTTTTGTAGTCACAAAAATTCTGAAACAGAAAAAGTGGGATTCAGTCCTTTCCTTTGTCTTTAAAATGAGGATCTGCAATGACAAACAGTCTTGAATCAGAACTATTTCAGTGTTCATGAGTTTGCATTTGAAGTCTTATTGATCTGCTTACTTGTCACATCTCTCTATAAATTTCTTTTTCAGAAGAACCCAGAAAGCCAGTTTCTACCATTAGAGCTGTATTAACCAAAGAGGAATGATTGAGGTTACTGATTTAATTTACGGATTGTAATATGTAGTAACCTGAATTTCTATTTTAAAGGCTTTCTAAGAGAAAGCCTTTTTTCTTGTTGTAAAGCAGCTGAGACAGTAAACCCCTCATGTTCTACTGCGCAATGACATTTCTGAGGGCACCACAGGGGCTACACCCAGTCTGGACCCTGGCAACCCTCAGGGAAATACCCACAGTGCCTGACAGCAAGGCAGGAAATTCCTGTTAGCCAGCAGTTGCAAAGTCATTATTTCAGTTTGCACTGCCAGAACTGAATGTTTTGGTTACTCCCAAATCCTGTTTTAGAGGCCTACATCTCTTCTTTAGTTCTATAGACACACATTAATTTCAGCAAGTATATAGCTCAATGCACACTTACTTTGATTTTCATTTTGTTGTTGAATAATTTCTTTCTAATCTACTAAATAATTCCTATTTACTCTGAACGTGTATATAGATGCATCTTGTTGGTAAGTAGAGTTAATAAACCATAGAGAAAAACATGTTTATTAGTTGACTTAAACATGCTGTATACTTTTTTAAAAGTGCATTTATAAAACATTTTGCATTTAAAATAATTTATTAAGCAAGGGAAACATTAACTATAGTAATGAAATTGATCTATCGATTAATTAAATTAATTGATTCATTCTGGTCACTAAGGGCCATATGCTATGTTTGATATAATGTGACATAAAAACTCTCGATCTGCTTGGACACTTTTGAATACATCAGCAAGAATTTATCTGTGACTTTATATGCCTGATATGTTCTGCAAATCTGTCCTAATGCCCTTTGGGTTCTTAAAATTAGTCTATCTCATCCTTTACGACCTGGATTTTATTTACTGCAACAGGAAAAAAATACAGCCTGTTCTTCTTGATCCCTTTTCCAGACTAAAACAGATTATTCCCAGTAAAGAAATTTTTCTCTCAGAACTTTCTAACAAAGCTAAAAATCAAAGTTGTCTGTAAGATGGTGCTGGATTCAGTGACCCAGCTGATCCCTTATGTTCTTAGTGTGACTGAAGTCATTATTTTTCTCAACTCTAGAAGCTAAGAACTTGTATTTTTGACAGCAGGAATGACAATGTCTTCATTATTGTTAAAAATGAAAGCAATAAAATATGTATGCATGAATGTATGCCTCAGTTTGTAGGAGTGTGACAGAATCAGTCATGAAGCAGGCTCATTTGGCAGTCAGCGTTACAGTAGTTTTCTATCTGGTTCCGTATATAATTAAACCAAAGCAGCCCTTAATTGAAAAATTTAAGAAGGCTTGTTTGTGGCATCGTTTTAATATATTTAAGTTACTTACTAGATTATAAAAAGGCATATGTGGAGAAGAGAAAATGATTCAAGCCCATATTCCAACCTAAGATCAATGCTTGAAAAGATTATCAATCTGAAGCCTGCTGACTTAATCACTTTATTCCATTACTTTATACTTTGACAAAGCGAGCCATGTGTTTACCATGCATACAATCAGTTTACAACCAAAAAGCATACCAAATATTGTTTAAAATTATAGCAGGTAGACGTGTTAAAGTATTCTAAAACCAAAGGTTGTTTATCTTTAAATTGCCTATTGACAGATGAGAGCCAAAATAATTCTTTCTGACAGCCATTTCAGCTGAACGTGGGTAAACTGTTTAGCTTGAGAAAAAGAATTTAGAACATTCTAATTAGCAACTGAATTTCTGCAGTGATTTACAGTCAACTGGAGTCGGACGTGGATACTGGATGAAGCCAGATTGGTTCTGGCATGCACTGCAGCAGTGAGAAATGGGAGCCAACATTGGCTTTCCAGCAGATTACTCTGAAATCACAGAATTGTAACTAAAACATCATTAGCCCAATGTTTTGTTTTTGAAACTGAGGTTGGGGCTAGTCCAGGTCTCACTGAAATGTTTTAGGATTTTTGCCACAGGTTTTGGGCAATTGGCCCTCTTTGAGTTCTGAACACATAAGAACTGTTTTACAATTACTGAGCCCCCTAAACATTCCAATTCAGTGTCTCCTAAATATTTAGGCAGTGCTATCAGCAGAATCATTTCCACAAAGTCAGATTTCTTGGTTTTATAACTGCCTGTTACTTAATTTATTATTTTTGGTGAACTACTCTGGCTCGGACTTGCCATGCCCTCTATTATATTCCCAACTGAATGTTTTTCTGTTTAAGGTTAGCCATGAAAGAGCATTTATTTTTTGAAAGTCATTCCACATGTTCCTATCCTTTGTTTGCACAGCTGTAAAAAAAGATAACTTAATGGAAAGAATATTCTTTCAAACAAGAAAGAATCATCTTCCAAGACAGCCATTTCACTTCCTTTGTGCTCCAGCAGCATCTGTAGCTTTATTATTAGGTTTCCTTGGGCTTCTTGAATGCAAATCAATGTTTTTCTTATTATGTGGCATAGATTAGCTTTTTGGGTTGATGATACCTGCAGATCTGCACTGTGTGAGTACACGAAGTATGTAATTTATTGACAGCTGGAAAGCCGTTTTGGCATTACTACATTTTAACGTTACTAATTGTCACCATTTTTCTCACATGCTGTAAGACTGCAGGTGACCCTAAGAAGAGGACAAGACTTTCACATGGAAGGCAGCTGTGTAGATTTCTTATTAACTGTAAATGAGAAGTTATAAAGCATAGTTTGATATAAAAATAATTCAGTTTTACTTCAAATACATAATTTTTCTGAAAGTGAAGAATGTGGCGTTTCATAGCATGTATTCTTCAAATGAGGTCTACAGGTATGAAATAAAACTAATTTAAACACATTCTAATCACAGAATGTAGCAGAATGAATGCTATTAAATGGAAGCCAATACTATTTGGTGGAATGAAGTGAAACCATTGATAATTTTATAATGTCTGCTCTCATATGTGCATGGAGAAAACACTGTAGTCCACAGAACCACTAGTCAGGAAAAATCAGCACCTGGACAAAGACCACAGTCTTTGGATCTTCTTGTTTATCCCAGCAGATGGGAACAATCTGACTCCATCCAGTTCTTTGAGCTGCACTGTGGCAAACCTGAGATGATATTTTCATGTGATTTTCATTAGAACACATAGACTTTACTAATCACTTCTTTTGCTTTTCTAATGTAGTGACAGTGCTGTCAAATGTATCAGGAAATGTGTCAATTCGGATAAAAATTGCGTGTAAATATTTCTTGATATTTTCCAGTCTGTGAGGTATTTTGTGATTATACTAATTTTCTTTGCAATCTGTTTGGGGCCCAAATGACCTGAGCACGTCCAGTTGTGTTCGTAATGTTCACACATTTCTATAAGCGTGAAATGTTGTTGCCTCGGGCACGGCTACGTGAGGGCAGGGCTGTGAGTGAAGCTCGAATGGGGGTTTGAAGCACCATGTGCTCAGCGTTGTCCTTCAGTAAATGCCTGCTGCCCATTCCCGCGCTGCCTTCCGGCCGCGGAGCTGCGGGGCAGCTCTGTGCGTGCAGCCGGCTGCTGCAGACCGGGTGCTGTGCCCCAGCACGGCGCTCTGCCTCTGCAGCGTCTCGTTTTCTGTAACCATACTGGACACTTCCCTCTTCGGGGAGCAGGAACTCCATGCTGCAGGCAAGTCCCACTGAGGGGCTGAGCAGATCTTGAGCACACCAGTTTGCACTTAGGAGAGCACAGTTTTCTATTAACTTATTTTTCTTCCTGTAAGAAGAGGATTTGGGACTTAGACTATTTAAAACTTCTATGAGAGACAGTCAGCACTTTCACAAAATACTCTGATGGAAGTGAGAGGTGATGTGATCTCCATAGCGAAGCATCAAAGCCTGGGGCTTCCAGACATCACTTCCTGGTTTTGCGTTCATGGTTGCTGATGAGATACCATGTTCAGTTCCAGAGCTGAGATCTTGTCCTTAGCATGTCTCACAGGTTTGTTAAATACCAGGTACTATGAGTTTAGCATTGTAAAATCTTCTCGACTTCTCAGAATAATTTGGCGCCTATTAATTGGGGTTAATGCAGGTGATTTACGAGCACAAAGAGTGCTGTGGCTCTTTTTCACCTCTGACTATTTTCATTTGAGAGGATTGAAAATAGATAGAATTTCTTTGTCACAAAAAGGTTGGCATCTTCAGGCATGTTTGACAATGTCCTTGTTACAGAGCCAAGCCCAGTGGTCTTTTCAAACATCAGCTTATCCAACATTTTTGTGGTTTTCTTGTCATTATTATTTTTTTGGACAGCATCTTTTTTCACTTCCGGATGCTGCTTTTTTTTCATTCTCAGTCCTCTTTAATTTACAGATTCAAAAAAACCGTTTCATCCATACTGTGTGTGCTTTGGACAGCTTCCATTGTTTCACTATTCAAACCCCAAGGAAAGGTTTAGTTCTTCATATTTAATTCTTCTTTATACTTCTTACAAAGGAAGAGCAGCTTCCATGTCTATCAGTAGGCCATAGCCTCTCACCTATAGCAATACATAGAGATTACTAGTGGTAATGTTCGTTAAAGCCTTTAAATTTGAATTATTCAATGAGAAGCCTTAGCTGAGCTTACAAAACCACTCAATGTCAGTATCAGTTAGCTAATGAAAAGACCAATGAAAGGACGTTTTGCATTGGCTATCAAGGAATTTTTTGGGTCTTTATTCAATCCAGTCAGAAATTATGGCTCACCTGTGAGAAAGAAAAGCTGTAGAGAAAACTCATTTTAAAAATCACTGGTAGAATAAATAGCAGGATTCATCTCCCATGGCCTGGCCAAAAGAATGGGATATACATAGGTTATAAAGAAGTAGTGTGGGATTAACATAGACTTCTTAGTACTTCTGTGTAGGCATATTTGAGGGAAGGGGTGAGGTGCTGACAGCTCCATTCAGTGTCCTGCATTGAAAAACAATCTCCAGGCAGCTGGAAATACCACTGATATACTGGCAGCTCAAATACCACCAAGATGTTCTTGTAAAGCAGTTTGCACATTTTCAGTACTTAACGTTTTACAACAGCATCTTTTGAAAGGACTAGATCAAAGACCGACTGGTATCATTGACCAGACACTCAGAACCATGACTACAATAGAAAGAAATTAGGTTAAATGTTCTGACAAAAGCATATGTTGCCTGCATTGCTTGAAGACAGAATTTGATGTATCTGTCAATTAAAATCAGAGTATGCTGGCACAAAGCCAGTAGATTTCTTTGTTCCCTTGCACCTCCTCTGCTTTACTTGGCTGGGTGATAGAACACAAACATCTAGCCTTGATGTACTGTGACTCAAATACTACCAGGAGTGATAACATTTCTGAAGAAGATGTAAGTAAACAGAACTATTATTTTAATATAAAATCTCAGCACAGTGGCCTTTAGACATGACTGTGAGAACACTATGGCCAGACTTACACTCAGAGGAAACTGGGTCTGGGGAAGGACCTCAAAAGCTCTGTTAGGCCAGCCTCGTAAATTTGATGCCAGATTCAACATGGCCTAAATTGTTCCAGGATATTTAATTAATCTGTACTAAATAATCTCTGATGCTGAAGACTTCACATGACCTCACCTGCCTTCCCAGGCCCTCTCTTCTACTGTTCTTGCTGTTAGGAGGTTTGTCTTAGTGTCTAGCACCAAACTTTTATGCTGCAATTTTTTTTCCCCTCTATACTTAAAACTGACTTTAGCATAATTCTGGAGGGGAGGTAGGAGAAATAAATTAAGTGATTTTGGGGGTATAAAAAGCACTTTGTGTGGATGCACCTGTTTCTGGCAAGCTGAGTTTTTGCAGTACCGTTTTTCTATTTCTGAGAGACTAGAATGGTCTCTTCCAGATAAAAACTGCACAAATTGGCACAGCTGCCCTTGAAAACCAGTGTCAGAACAAATCTTATCCAAGTACCTATTCAGGTAGTGTCAAGGCTTTGTACATGAACATTAATCTGTAATTAACTTGATAGGAGTTCTTGGCTATTGTCTCATAAGAGGTGAGAGTGGCAGGTCCCTTTTACATAAGTTCTTCCATAGGAACAATAACCCAGGGACTCTCCTGAGCATTACTTCAAGTACAAATCTGTTAAGATGTTAAATATTTATACAATTATAAAGTTTCCATGACATTCACCATATCAGAAGGAAGGTATTCTGGCCAGAGATCTTGATGCAGAAGCAAATTGTACTCACTTATAAATTTCACAAGGGTATTTCTGACCAGCCCCACATGCCTCAGAATTTGGGAGAATTGGAATTCTTTTCCCTGTGAATGCCATGTTTCCACCTTCAGTTCTGTCCTGAAGGGTTTTCTAGCCAGGACCGATGATGGGAGTGTGGTTACTTAGCAAAAAGTCCACTTGAACTCCTGATTCTGCAGTTCAGTGGCTGAGAGTCTTCATGTCTGTGTCCACACCCGCATGTTTTGTGTAATGGCACACAGAGTTTCAGGGCAAATGTTTCTATTTCAAAGCAAGATGCTTATATTTCTCCTTCTCTCTGCCCATTACATGTGAGCAGAAACATTCCTTCTTCTCTGGGTTTTCAGAAATATTTGGTATCTCAATATCTTTGTGTCCAGACAGAGAATAAAGAATGAAGGAAATGTAGGGAGATGTCCATTACACTGACATTGAGAATATATATTTCCCCTTCTCAGCCTAGTCTAAGCTGAATCTGTTAAACCATAATGATGCACATGTTCAGCAATTTTTCAGTAGCTGCTGAGAGGTGCTTGTGTTTTCTGAGTCCTCATGTTATTGTCTCACCATGTGACATTTGAATGCTGCACTAGTCCACATTTTCGATCACTTGTTTTTTAAATTCTGGGAAATGTTTCTGAAGATCTTGATGTTGTTGAGAGCTCACAGACCTTGATTATTCAGCTGGGCAGACCTTTGGGTTATGGCTCTAATATTTAAAAAAAGATTCATGAACTTGCTTTTGTCTTCTCCCTGGAGCATTTACTATCACCAGAGCAGAGATCTGGAAACTGACAACACCACCTGGAGCTAAGTCCATACTAAACTCTATGAAAGAGTATTTAAACAAGAATTTTCTGCTTAGAGGCCATGAGAGAGTTCTGTTGATTTGTAATCTTGTTGTACTGTTTTTCTAAGTGTTTTGACATATCTTCAGCTGGTATATATAAGCATCATCGGTGAAAAGGAAAAGTTTCTTAAAATGTCTTGAAAATTTTGCCATTTAGCAATGAAGGTTTTAAGCCAAAAAAATGAAAACCAAACAAAAAAAAGCTAAACTATACCAAAACAAAACCAGGCATATCAGGTGTTCTTCCTGGCTTTGTATCTAATGGGTGTTTAGCTATTCTAAAAGTACTGTGGATTAATTATTTTAGAGTTTGGAGATCTTCATTTAGTATTATAGTATTTTTTGGGAGATTGAGGCTATCCTTTCCAGACAACACTGGCATTTAGGTACCTGTGTTATCCATGACCCTTCCTCAGTGCGGAACAGACTTCACTAAGATACGTCTCAGCTTTAAGGATCTAAAAATATCAGATGGGATCCATGTGCCTGCCATGCATAGGCAGGAAGCAGCCTGCTCCCTCCAGCTACTGATGTTATCTTCAGCCTCAGGATGTTATCTGACTTCTTCTTAAGACACAAAAATAGTTGTGAAGAAACAAAACCAAATACCTTGCAGCAATTGTAGAGCTTCTGTAACTTATTTCCAGTAGCTTTATTAGGATGAATTTGTGTGTTATCTGGTGCTTGATTTGGTAGCCAGAATTCCCACTGTGCTTGATAATGGCTTCATGTAGTAGCATATTTGGCAAGGTCAGTTTTAGTTTATGATGTATTTTCAGGAAACCGACTCAGTTTCCAGGCTGTTCATTTTTAACAGGTATTGATGAAATGGGTGAGGAGTAGCTGAGGCATCAATACACACTGAAGTTGTAGGTGTGTTTTTAGGTTGCATGTTATTGAGTGGATGTTACAGTGTCACGGCCTGTATAACACCCATTCCAAGCCTTGTGAAGAATTTGTTATTAGTTGTTCTTGCCTGACAAGTATAGCCAGCATGAGCTAGGGTTATTTGCGTGGCTGGATACAGTTCTGGTACCCTTAATCGTTGAAAAATAAACTTCTGCTACAATGTCCATACAGTTTCTGAAACACCAAATAACTAGTAAGATATAAGTAAAGGGATGCTGTTTGCATCACTGTAGGGATGCTGTTTGCATCACTGTAGGGATGCATCACTGTCAGAATGTTCTCCTTGCATTACCTTGTCATCCTGGTGTTTCACTCTCTTGCCACCTGCTGATTGTAACTGAAGTTTGAGACACAATTGTTACATTCTGAAACACTAAAGTGCAATAAATTTGCTTCTCCACAAAGCATCAATAAAAAAAAATTAAAAACTATAAACCCATAAAAAACCCATACCACAAAAAATGCTAAAATGTTTTCATTTTTTATGTTTCATTTTAGTCTTGGAACTGAACCGGGTGATTATTCCCACTTACGGAACTGTGCCGGAGCAGCAAAACCTTCATACTCCTGAATGGGTAGGTACCTGTTTACTTTAACTGTGACTACTTGTAAAATTTTCTCCTGTAGATATGCAACAATCCAGTAGCTGTTCCAGAAGACTAGCATTCCTTTGCATTTGCATCACATGCAGTTCATCTTTGTGATTAAATCTGAGTTGCTGTTATCCCTGTTTCCCTAAAGGTACCTGAAGTGTTTGACTCAGATCTGAAAGCACAGGTTGTCACAGGCACTGGACTCAATTATAAGTGATCAATATAAACTCACTATAAACTGATACATACACATAGACCTCCTCTCTCGATGTAATTTTGTTCACAAATGCATAGGATTTCTGTGTGTGTATGTAAGAACAAATAGTTCTGAACACACCCTACATATAAACACACATGCCCTGTAAATTCATACACACCCAGATATTAGTACAGTGACATGTGAGTTCAGGATTCATTTTTACAGAAAGCTTGGAGACACCAAGAAATTCCTTACTCCAGAGACTGAACTGCCAAGAAAGAAAAAGACTTAGAGGTGTCCATTCCCTTTGTCCAAAGTTCAAGGTTCCCAGCTCACCTAAGATTTTCTGGAGCTAATGGGCTGCTGGCTCAAGCTCAAGAACCCATGCCTCAGATCTCATAGGAAACCAATACCCGAAGTAACTGGAAATGAGTTTTCTTCTGGGAGGTGGACACCCTCACCTCCCCTGACCGTGTGTTTTGCAGCAGGGTGTTCATTTGAAGGTGTTTAAAGATTTTTGAAGCATGAGGTGCAACCTTCCATTTCCCGACTGAGTGCCCAGACTTGAATATTGTAAAAATCCTTCTTAGAGTCTCTTTTTGGTTGACTGAATTTTTTTATGTATTTCTATGAAGTGAAATAGCATCAAAACAGCTGGAATGTCATATGCCTTGTGATTAGAACAGTCTCCTCTGAGCAGCCTTGGTAGAATTTATTTTTATTTCTACTGAAAATTGACAGTCAAAATAAATTTTTATTTTTGATTACCCATGTTTACCAGAGTTTGTTCTCAGTTTTAGCAGCATCTCTGCACTACTCCTTCTGTGTCAAGTCCTCCTTGTTGATCACTAGATAGTTTCAGTGGGTTGGGGGAGGCAGAAAGATAAAATTGAGACCTACTGAACCTGCCTGCTAAATGAATTAGGGCTAAATGTAGCTAGAAACAGAAACTGAAGAGGAAGCCTAACCTGAAATGGTGGATTAGAAGGGAAGTACTGTGCCTTTTGTCTAAACTTAGATCATGCATTGCAGCCAGAAGTATTCTGGAAATTTGATTTGATTTTGCAAGTTCTTCTGAGGAGCCAAAACTAAGTAAATTATTGGCTAATAGATACAGTCCTGTTCTTCTTATGGTGCTTTTTCTAATTATAGAATCATATGCTAAATTTGCCACAAGATCCCTGTCTCATTTGGCACATGAATAGGACAATTATCTCCAAAAAGCCCAAAATCTGGGAGGATATTGTTTGTGGCACTTCAGAAAGCTTTAAATGTGGCAGAAAATTGCAGCGAAGGAATGAAAGACTCTTACCACTAGAAAAACTGAGTTTGATCCTGCATAATTGGACAACCCCTGCTACAGGATTTTTGTGCAAGACTTGTAAAGTCACAGCCAGCTTTTTGTTTTCCTGAGTTCGGAAGGAGAACATCCATGGCCCTGTTTGCATTCGTTCACAAGAGTAACATATGGACATGGAATGGAGTGTATTGCTCTTTGAAGAGAGAGAATTGCTGAGCCCTCTGGAAAGATGTCACTGTCCTGCTGTATAAAGCTGTAACTCCAAATTTAGGAGACAGTGAACAGGTTTTGGCATAGATGTTTAGATGCCTTATGTGATCATCATTAAAATGAGAGTTATGCTGTTACTTTCTCTCCTGGGGGATCTTTTAAAATTAAATTTCACAACATTTGCAGAATGCCGAGATTCTATGACGCGAATACCAAAGGCATAGTCAGAAGGAAATCCCTATTTTAAGCATTTGAGCTATTTAGATGAGGTGTAACAAGAAAAAACAAACAAAGAACGAAATAAAAAAAGACATTAAATAAAGAAGATAATATGGAGTATTCCATAACTACTACAAGGAGCATAGAAATAGGGCATGTGATGCTACAATTTAATTATATATCACAAACAACATGTACAAGCAAGACAAAAATGCACAGACAGCATTAATTCAAGCCTATTCCAGCTCATGTTTCATTTTGCAGCTTATCTGCTTTATAGGTAGATAATTTGAATTTGCATGTAACAAAAAGATTTTTTTTGAGACTGAATATCTGCAGAGAGGAGGTTAACTTCTTGAAACTTTCTGTCACTGCTGCCCCTCACATACAATTTCTTCAGCATGAAGGCTTCTGGGAAGTTCAAAAGAGTGAATTTCCCAGCTCTTGCATCCCAGGAAAGATGGGAGTTGCTGAAAAGCAGGTTTTCAGTGAGCACTTTCTTCATTTTCTTTAGAAGTAAGGCTATTTGGTCTCTCTCTAATCAGGAGTGACTGGAATTCCTCCTGCAGCCAGCAGCGACCTGACGCTCAGACAGGAAGTTAAGTGGGTGTCTGGTCCAAACTTAGCTCAGGGGACAAGGCATCCCAATGCCTGACCGGTTACCAGCTGCTTTCTGCTGACAGAAATGCATGACTGTAGTGACATCCCATATTTTTTCTACTTTTCTTTAGTGTCAGTTTATTTCAGTTTGTTATGTAGCTAAAATTCCTTTGCATGTTGAGGAAATGGAAATAAAAACCCCTTCTTCTGATGAAGTGCTTGCTAATATTCGCATTATTGCTAAAAAGAGAACTAAAACAGTCCTGTGTTGTTATTAACAAATATGAGTAATAAAGGAAAATGTTAAAGGCACAACAGTTTTATGGCCTTCTGGAGACAGACCGAAATTATTATGTAATATGCAAATAAGCTTACATCTTCCAGTACTATCTTCTATATTATATATATATATCAATATCATCCAGAAGTAAATGCTTGTGTTGATCTCGGTGTCAGAAAGTTGTCTCTATTGCTTGCTCAGAGCCTAAAGCAATAAAAAATGGTTTTGTATGGCTGTGATAGTAAGAAGAACTTTGTATTTCTGTAACATTTTCTTCAGATGATCTCAAATTCCTGTATAAATAATTGTGTTTCCTGATACCCTGGTAATATAGTTTGTTTTCTTTTTATTTGCTTGTCTTAAAGTTTCCTGAAGCAGGCAGAGAGAAACAACTGTGCTCCTAATTAGGCACTCTGAAATTTTCCCCTTCGTAAAACCCACAACTGAAGTGCAACCTGCAGATCCCCCATGTGACTGTCTCTGTGCCCCAGTGGGAGGATTTTTTGCAGGTGCCTGTCAGCAGAGGCAATGTTTCACAGGCTCTGCTCTGCTCTCTTCTTTGCCAGTACTGATTTACTCGCTGGCATGCTGCAGGAAGCTATTTTGAAGCATATCTGAAAATTATGTGAGGTTGCAGACAAGCAGTTTATCCCTCCAGTAATGATTACATTTGGCGCTATTGACAGTCACACCAAAGGCTCTTGCAGGCAAAATAAAGCACTTCTTTCATATTTCCAGTTAGATAGATCATTCCTGCAGAATCTCTTGTTATTTAAAAAATCCAGCTTACAATACTGTGCTTGTTCAGGGTATAGTAAACAATAAATAGCTGCAATTCCTGTGCACATATTTTTCTTCATGCTTGTCCCAGTGCTGCCCTTCCCACCATTATCCCCAGTGAATATTTAACTATATCATGCCTAGAGAAGCCTGGAAAAGTGAGGCAGGTTTCTTGGTAATGCAACCATTTTTCCTCCCTGGAACACTGCTGTTGCTGAAGGGAGCTTTGTGCCTGCATATTCTCCTTTAATCTACAGCAGGCATCACACGTAGCCATGACTACAGGAGCAGCTCTCAAGAGTGAGACACAGCAGCTCCCCTTAGATACCAGCGAGCCTGGCTGTGTGTGTGGAGGGGCACACAGAAGTCTCCCTCCTGAGGAACTCTGAGTCAAGGGACTGAAGGGACCTTCCATGATGTGGGCATTTGAAGCCAAAACAGTTCCCTCAGCCTTGTGTGCTGGGGCAAGCTTATTTTCGTGTCCCACTTGCCCCTTTTCTAACTGGTGCTGTGTCCCAGGGCCTGGGAGAGCCGGTGCTGCCAGCTGGTGATGGCTCGTGCTGGATTACCAGAGGGCAGGAAGCTCCTTATTCCTCTGCCGAGGTGTCCGCAGGGGTACACACTCAGGGAGTAGGAAGATAAGGTGTGTAAGGGAAGGGAGTGCGTGGCAGAGGACTGCTTATGACCAGCACCTTCAATGTGACTACATCAGCGCAGCACTTCCCGGCTGCAGCAGGATTCCACAGCCTCTGTGTACATCTGCTGGCAGGGAGAGCCTGAGCAATGGGTCTGTGGAAAAAGCATTTGGTGCTGAGGAGGTGGTGTCTGCATTACACACATTTCTGGGCTTTTTGTTACTGCAGGCTCCTCCAGTCTCATTCCCTGGAGTGAAGAGCCTCTGATGCTCACCCGATCTGACCTGTTCCGAACTGAAACGCAGAGGTACACCCACATGGACATGGCCATGCTGCCTCTAGGCTAGCCCATATAGGTGTAACCTCAGTGTTACAAAAAACATTATTCGTGGCCAGGTCCTCCTCTCCTGCAGATTCTTTCTGTTAATAAAGCAACTAATAGTTCCCTGGTAGGCAAGCAGTTGGTTGTATAGCACTTGGACAGTTATGAAAGGCTGCAGATTGTGTGCTAAGTGTAATTAGTATTTCACAGCTCTGTATGTATTTTTTTATTTATTAATGGTGTTAATCAATATTAACCTGCTGTCTATTAGGGTATTATTAAAACATTAGAGTGCACAACTGATTGCCTCCATCAGTACTTAAGAACCTGTTTATGCCAAGGCTAAAAAAATTAGATAGTGCAGTAAATAGACCTGTGTTCATTTCTTCCAAAAAAAAGAGGTGTCAATGGGCCTGTTCATTATTTGGGGCTATAATTTGAAACTGATACTTAAAAAAATTACATATTGAAATTTCAGCCCCATTAATTTACATGTCTATGCATGCAAGCTTGTGTGAATTGATATGATAGTAACATTTGTAAACCTGTCAAATAATATTACATATTAAAAAAAACCCAAACCAAACATTGTCTCAAAGGAAATGCTAACTTCAAAGTGCACCACATCTTTTTGGTTTCCATTCCTGTTTTTCCCTTGGTAGTTATGTTGAATAATATATGATTTTTCATTACCAGCTATCCAGTAGGGATTACAAAATACACCACACATGTAAGTTAATGTAGCTGTTGGAAACTTGGCTATTACCTTCTCTTTTGCATTTTACTTCTTAATTTTAATTAAGCAATATTTAATGCTACATAATAATCTATTTGTGTGGGTCTTAGTCTTGATCTCTTAAGTATTCAGGCTTAATGAGTCAATTATTTGTTATTTAATTGATACATAAAGTGTCTATGGAAAGGTCAACTGAACGATGCCCTTGTGATTAAAAGCAATGGAGATTACATGTAAGAAGTTAGCTGCATAAGTATGAACTTCTGTGTATCTGGATTCATGCAGTCCAATATTTATTAGCCTTTCATCTATATTCAATTTATATGTGCACAGTGTGTGTGACAGAGAGAGAGATAAAGGTCTATGTATACAATAACAGTTATACACACGTGAATGACAACACTTACGTAAGTAAATTTATCCGTCAGAATGCTGATTAACAGGCAGACTTTTTTATAAATAGTTTTTTATAACTATTGCGTATATTGTTTTTAATATAATAATTATTGATCATGCAGTTATCACTGCATTTTTAAGCTTAAAAAAGACTACATTTAAAGGAAAATTATTCAGTGAAATTATGCAAACACAAATTATAATCAAATCTTCTTATTTCAAAATTTGATCTGATTTTTGCTCTTTTCCATGTCTTTTGTCTCTATCCTGAGGACAGGTCATGTCAGAAAAAGTGCTAAAAGTGGTAGTGGAGAAAAAGTTAAAGCTATTACTACTTTTATGCTTTCACGTGCTTGATTTTCACACCTATACTGTGTGTCTTTAAACAGAAGTTATTATAATGATGTTTCTAAGATTCCAAAGAGGTAAAAGGCCAATTAAAAAACCTTGTGCTTTATGTAGTGGCAACCCTCCCCCCTGTTAGTCATTACCACAAGATCTGGGCTCTGTGTTTCCAGCGTTGCAACACGGAGCCCTCGTAGCCCGTGAGGTGACAGAGCCTGCTGGGGTCCCAGGGGAGAGCAGCAGCTCTCAGGCTGGGCTCTGTGCCTGCTGGGCTCCGCTCTCTGCACCTCCCTTCTGCTGCTGCTCCAGCACCTCCCAAGCTGTCTCTCAACAGGGACTGTTGGCTGTTGTTGGTGCTTTCCTCCCAAAAGGGAATCTTAATGTCAACATTAAATCAGCATGGTTATGTTTTAAATGAGACTGGAAATGATAGCAGCAAGGCTGTGTTTTACACCCATGACTAGTCTTCAGCAGGAGGAAAGCTTGTCAGGGCCAATTCTGATTTTTTGATAGGACTATGCCAATGTCATCTCTCAAGAATTAGAAATTCACACATGTGAGTTGCTTTGGCTGATAGAGATACTCAATGTCATTGTGGCCTGGTGATGTCACCTGGAAATTGAATGCCTTTTTTCCCTAAAACTTTATTCAGAGTATGCAATTGTATGTTGATTTGGTGACTGCCTAGGTAGTTTCTAAATCCTATCCCAGGCTGTGAAACTAACATGCAGAATGTGTGTATACTGGCCATATGTGTATGTGTGTCAGCAGCTGCTTGCTGTCAGGTTTGTCACAAATCCCGACACGCAGGTGGCATTCAAAGAAAACTGTTCTATTCAAGAATCTGCTCAGACTTTTGAAGCAACTAAGTCAACAGGACCTCTTTGCAGCAGGTCCTAGCCTTTGCACATGAAACATAAAAAAATTGTGAGTTAAACTCCCCTGAGTTTATTTAAAATATGGAAATTTTGTCATAATTATGGGGAGACACATCTTGGTCACATGTTTTGGTTCAGCCAATAAACGGTAACAAACTAATCTACAGGGAGAGGTTTTGAAAAAAAGAAAAAAGACCATGAGGAAGTTTGTTTTGGAAAAACTGACACGTGGTTCCTAAAACACTGTATGATCCCTGGAACTTGGGTGCTCCCAGCTGAAGACTGACATTCTTCTCTGTTCTTCACAATTGAAGAACAACCATTTCAAGCTACACTTTGAGGGTTTCTGACACCATAACCCATTTCCATGGCCTTTTTGTGGACCAGACATCCCAGAGCTCCAAAACCTGACCTGGCATGTCTCACGAAATTTGGTCTGAACTGGCAGGGAAATACCAGGGATGGGACATCTGTGGATCTTTGCCAAGTCCACAGCAAATGCAAGAGATTATTCTGTGTCATTTTGCCTGACCTGATCCTGTCTTGGCCTACCCTCCATGCCCAGTCAGCTGAAGGCCAAGGCTCCTCTGCAGTTCCGTGTGGGAGCCTTGCCAGCTTTGGAGATGTTACTGTCTCTAATGCTGTGCGGAGTCTCTCTTCAGGCTTTCGGCATCTATCAACCTCAGTGGCACCGCCTCCATTAACAGCATGGACGGATTTGGCCGAGTACCTGACAGGCTGATGGACATTACACAGCATGATTCTGATAACATTACAGCTGAATATCACCTGAAAGGAGGGGGTCGTTAATGCGTGGTATTGCCCTCAGAGTACTCTAAGGAACTACAAAATCATTATTCGAGCCTTCAGGTTTCCCTGTCACTAATGTGTCTGTATCGTTTCACGCATGAAATAACACATTAAGATGTTATTAGTGGATATGACAATCTATCCTACTTTCCTCCAGGGACTAGATAATGGCTTATGGATATATTAAAACTTTTGATTTTGGCATCTGTTATAACATGATAGATGTGTGGCACACAACAATGTGGTTTTGCTTGCTGAGATGTTGCAGATAAAATGAGAAATAAATCCACATCCTGTGTCTATTTGGAGATCTCATCTCTGTTCTGACCATGTTCTTTGTTCTCTTGCATGAAACTACCAGTTTTTGGGGTTTTTTTAGTAATTGCGGAGATGCTTAAAATTCTTCAGGTAAGGGAACAGATGGGAATGCACTAATTCTGAGACTCTCATCAGGCAACAACAATCTTGTAGACAAACTATCTAATGATATGTCCATGATGGTGTGCAAATTACTAGACAGATGCATTATTTGGTACTGGTGCTGCGTCCCAGTGCTTCTCTCATTATGAAAAGCTAATGTACCATTTTAAAAGAAGAAAATTAGGTCAATGTTCTGTTGATTTGATGTCATGCAGAGACCTGACAAATTCCTCTGGATGATTTTTTTTTCTTCATCCTACTCTGTGCAACTTTGTCATTTTGAGGTTCCTGTTACACAAGGCTGATATATGTTGAATTTCTATGTTCACTGAAATACTGTGTAAAGGGAAGCAAGTAAGGAGCTAGAGCGTAAATATCTTTATATTAACCTATGCCACCTGCCTTTCAGGTGGATTTTGATGATAAGCCTGACTCATTGTTCTTCAAAGATGGGCAGCGAAGAATTGACTTTGTTTTGGTGTATGAAGATGAAAGTAAAAAACTCACTCATAAGAGGAGTGATCGTAAAAAGCAAAAGGTAAGTTATTTTTCATATATTGGGTGTTAGAGCTGTGGGCAGAAAGGACAGTGCCCTCACCCAGAACAGCAATTGCTTTGCCTTATCCTCAGAGTACTCTTGGGAGCTGGGAGACTGAAGCCCGTCAAACTGAGCAGGGAACAGGACTCGAGCCAGTAGATTGCTGTGTAAATGGGCAGAGCACTGCACATCATGTCTGTCAGTGTGTGCTTGGTGACCTCAGAGCATCCTTCTGGGAGGCCACCTTCAGAAGATGTGAGCAGGAAAACGCTGCTGTCAGGTTAGAATTAGACACCAACACCTTCACACTGGGGCAGTGTGAAGTGATTCAATTAGGCCCGTAATGGACTTTGGTAATAAAATCAGAGTACTCAGAGGAACCCAAAGGAGGCAACTGACCAGATCACAATTATGAACACAGCTGCTGACATTCTGCTGTCTTCTGATAAAGCAGCTAAATTGTTTATGGGAAGTAACTGTACATCTGCCACCAGAATTTCTCTCTGTACAGTTCTTTCCACTGGTACTTCAGCAGCTTCACCTATGCTAGGGACCTTGCAAAAAGTTTCTGATCCAAACCAGTGACTTCTTGATGCTCCTTAGCATCCACAGCTCCATAGCTCCTTAGCAATGAAGCACAATAGATTAACTATTATTCTTTAATCATTTCATCAGTTTCGTCAGAAGACTACATTCATTATGGCATGCAGGGTCAGAAAAATGAGCTCAGCCATGCCACTGAACTGTCTGAGAAATAAGCATCCATGAGATTGTAGCTTCCTTGGTATCTGCAGTCTCCCACCTACCCACATCCTTCTCTGATTTTGCAACAATCCATGTTCCAACAGCAGCCTCTGGTAGAGACAGGCACGGACAAAGATATCACTGAAAGCAGCTCATATACAAATAATAATTTGCAGTTAGGAAATAGAAGAGTAGGAGTAAAAAAGCCTGTAGCTAAGTTGGTTGATACTCATTACACAGTGTTGTTGTTGGCATTAACAGTACAGCCATAAGGAATGTTGTTAGTAGGGTTTGAGGGAGTCCTGCCGTGGGTGGATGTTGTATTACACATGATCACAGGATCAGCAATATAAATTAATTGAAAGAGGTAATTAGACAAAAAAGCTGCCCCTTTGGAAAGAATTGTTTTTATCAATTAGCATTTTACATTTATGTTTGTAATACTTGGCCATTGCCCAAATATATTAAAAATATAATGAGCATCTTTTCTAAGTAGTGATGGAAATTAAATGTGAGCAGTGGAGTAGTATTTTCAGTGCAGCATTAATGTTAAGACATTAGCCAGAAAGAAACCATTAATAATTAGACTGGGAGATTGTGGGTAGGTGCTTGCATAATAAGTTTACTTTCAAAGGTCTTAGTCCCACAAAGATCTGCAGCCACATTGACTCTGTGGTGTGCAGAGGAAGAGGAAGAGGAAGCAATCTACTCACACGCAACAAATGTGAGGACAAGAGCATATTAGACAAATTACCAGGTAGGGGAAGACTGAGCGGCTGGGGAGCAGTTCGGTGGAAGAGGCCCTGGTGGTCTTTGTGGAGAGCAAGCTGAACAAGAGCCAGCTGCGTAGCCTGACAATAAAGTGGCCAACAAAGCCTGTATGGGCAGAGGTACAGCCAGGAGAGTGACACATAAGACTAGGGTGACGTGGATGTGTGAGAAGGAAGCCAAAACAGTATTTCCGTGGATAAGTAGAAGCTGAAGCAACAGGTGGACTGTACACATATACCTTATATCTAAGATTGAAATTAAGATAACATTTATGGTGCAGCTTTGCATCCTTAGAATTCCAAGAAGAAAATTAACATTTTGGCCTACCACAGCTCCCAGAATGGTGTGGGTTTGGTGTTGCCCAAGATACACTCAGATTTCATCAATGTTGGCATAAAACCTACTTGATAGTTTGTCTTTACTGATGCTGTTGTTTATTTGGTTGTAATTTTTTCTGAGGCAAATGACTTCTACCCTTGTGATGAAATGCAACCAAAATAAGGAGCATTTCCATTTACAATCAGTTTTCAATACTGCATACATCACTGTCTGATCAATGATGAACTGAAAATGCCAAATTCTGTAAGCAGTATCTTGTGTAATTCAGGGTACTTTAAGGATGAATGGGTTCCTTGCGCATGCTACTCTTTCTTTGACTTCCCTGACAGTTTTATGGAGCTATTATCCAGAGCTTTATTGTGCACAGAATTTGGAAACTCCAGCTTACTAAAAAATAGGAGATTCAGTGAAGTCTGTTCTCATAGGGTGACATCCTCATGTCACTGGAGCCAGGAGCAAGTTTTCCACTGGCTGTGTGCAACGTTACAGATTTGTCACTGGGACAAATTCTGTCTGACACACACAGCACCCCACCCAGTTGCATGATGTGGAAGTCACTTCAGAATTCAAGTTGTTACTGGACATCTGTAGATTTCTGAAGTGAAATGTTTTCTGTGCTGCAGTGGGTGGTTTTTTTATGATACTGATTGTGGAGGAGTCCCCAGATGCTTACTGAATTTAGACAGAAGGATTTGAAAATCAGACCACAACCTAGGTATCCAATTTACCGGGTTCAGAGAAACAGGGCACAGATCCACCTCTTCTTCTGCAGCAAGAGAAGACTCAGATCCTGGGATTATCATTATATTGGATTCGAATGGCTTTCTGTTCTTTTTCCAAAGAATTGGATAAATGTAACTGAATGGTCCAGCATTCGTTTATAGTAATAAGCAATATTCTTGGGAAAATATCTCAGAGGACAGCAGGAAATAAAACATGGGTATGATTTGATAGAAGGAATAAAAATATGGGATTCTGAAGCTCTTGGAGATTGACAGGGCTTCTCTTATTTTCATCTGGTTTAGGGGAGGCAAAGTCAAACTAGTGAAATGACAACCTCATGGAAATTTCTAACATAATTTATAGATCCAAAAGTTAGTGGATAAGTTTCAAATATGCAATTCAATTCAAACTCCAAACTTTTTAAAGTTTGTATACAATTAATTTTGCAAGCACTAGCAAAAATGAGACTGCCATGAGAAGATTCCAGAAACTGTACATGGCAAGCAATTGAAATTCTTGCTCAAAGCATGTCTTTTAAACCTAGAATTTATGTACCCTATTTTTCAGGATAGCTTACCATCAGAGTAGAATTTAAATATCAGCAGTCTTTTCAAGAATGCTCCCAAATACCAGATTCATCTGTTGGGGTGCTCAAGGAGCTCACTGTTGAAAGTCAAAGGATCAGGGTCAGAAAGGTAAATTCAAAATAAATCAATGCAGAATGTCATTTTAGTCCATTTATTTCTCCCCAAAAGAAATAAACAGAAAGACTGTCAGTAATTTAAATTGGAATATGGGCAAAACCTTCATTTCCAGCCATAAAGGAATCTGTACTTCTCAGAAATAGACGGATTTTTTTTTTTCCAGATTGAATGAAACTATCATTCATGGAGAATATTACACACATCTCGTTGGGGTTTTTTAAGTACAGTATTAGTGAGAACTTCAGCAGAGCTGGAGAATTTTGTTTTCATAAGCAGACAATGAACAGTTCCTGCCTCTATACTTGTCTAGTTCAGATAACCAACAACAATAAAACCACAAAAAGGAAAAAACATGACCAAAAATAAGTTCAGGTAACTTTTCAAACAGGAATTATATTTATCCCACTGCTTAGCATGTGTCACACCTGCAGTGAGAGAACAGCACTTGGCTTTACAGGTAAAAGGGTACCTCTGTACCAATTTATGCAGTGATTTGAGGCAGTAGAGAATGACAGGCTCTGCATGCCTGTGGTGTGCTCAGTCAGCCTGCTCAGGAAGTCTGATAACAAGTATGGAAGGGACCTTTGGCACTAGGAGAAGGGCAGCCACACCTGCCTTCATCTCAGCTGGATGGTTCAGTTTTGAAGCAGAAACTCACTGAAATAAAACCTCTGTTCCTGAGGCAACCACAAACACAAATTTTACTGCTTTGGAAGGAAGGATGATGGAAGAATATGAAGAGACATAGAAGGAGGGAGTTACTCTGCAGTTACTACATACATTTGTAGGACGGAAACGGGTCTTTACAAACAGGATGACTAGAAGCCGTTGTTGAGGGCAGGGCGAGACTGCAGTATTGCCAGGTCTGTGTGGTCACAGATCAGGTTTCAGAAAACCATGAAGCTGGCTTAAAATCAAAGAGTATATCAGAAAATACGTATTTGGAGTTCTTTGGGATTGTGTTTTTGGGGGCTTATTCTCTGTAGCGTGTTATTCACATTTTTATGATTGTCTTCAAATGTAAGGGAAAGAAGCTTACAGAGCAGAGCTTCTCAATCAATTAATTTTCTGATGCTGACAGCTGGGACTTTGAGGAAAGCTTCCAAATACCGTCAAAGAAACTATGAGGCAGCTAATATTGATACAATGATCCTCTTCACTCCCTTCAGCTGATTTCCATAGGGGAAGCTTTGGGCCCCATACTCTTTCTCTTATTGACTGTGATTTATCTGTTGCCTATCAGGTAAGGCAGAGAAGGCTATTCAAGCTCTCTTTTCTTGTCAGGATTTTTCCCCTGAACCCACATGGATATTGTGGTAGTGAACTTTTCTCTTTGCACAAAAGAAACTGAGCAAAGATATGATTTGTCGTTCTTCTGTCACTGTAATCAAAGCAAGTGGTCACTACCATTTACAATACACAGGGGGAAAAGTGCTACTGGTTTGCTACCAATTTCCAGACCCACAATCTTGTTAATCTCCTCAACTTGGCAAGAAAATCATCAGAAATTGAAAGTACCATGGTGGAAAAGCAGCTCACAAAAGCTGATCCTTCCACATGCCTGTAATACTTTGCATTTACTTATGTTCTGCTTTCATTTTCTTAAGACTGTATATGATTATGCATCCTGTGGTGTCTTAGTCTATTGACTAGCCACTCAATCATCAAAACCTATGTCAGGTTTAGATCAGCAGGATTACCATGATTACTTTATTATTGCAACTTAGCCGTGCAGGTAGCTGAGCAAAATGCCAGATACTAAAATAAACTTTGGATGGTCTCCACCTTCCAGACTAATAAACTATTATATCTATATACTGTATTCCCCAATCAATGCAAAACCACTATAGACTCCTCTGGGTAAAATTCTAGCTCCTCCATAGATCATTATACGCATAATTCAATCATTTATATAAAATAGCAAAGCCCCTAATTAGCAAAGCCTCCCAGAGGCTTTGTTTCTCACTACTTGAATTAATGCATTATTAGAAATCTTAATATTGTCAACATTCCTCTAAGATTTTGAGGGCAAAATTAATTTTGGGAACTCCTTGTCATAATAAATTATTAAAGGAATCTGATTAAAAGATTTTAAAAAATAGTATTAGACTTCTACAAATGAGAATTGTCCTGCATCTATCTTTGTGCTATTTAGAAAGAAAATTTAACGAGTATTTATCCCCCTGCCTGTTTTATTTGCTAAAACAAAACAGAACTCAGGTTGAAATATTTTCATGATTGAGTATTATTCACTTTAGAAAGAACCATGTGAATATGGAAGAAGCAAAGAGGTGGGATGAAATGGCAGAAAAGTTAATACTAGAGTGACAAACTCCTCTGTGTTGTGTACTACATATATTAATGGACTGGTAAGAAGGTTGAGTTTTGATAAAACAAAAATTGCAGTGGAAATCATTATATAGTTTACTTAGAAGCCAAGGTGACTGAAAACCTCTAGTTTTAAAGGAGACTGTAGAGCACTATTATCTATGAAATATTGAAAATGCAAGGAAATATATTACTGCAAGAAAAAACTCACTCATATTTGTGATTTTTAAGTTAGAGCTGTCAGTACAATGAAGATAATTAGATGTATACATCATGAATGTCTATATTACACACACATATATATACAATGAAAAAATATAAACAGCATTATACTGTCACCAATAGCCAAGTGAATTACTGAGATGTGGAGAGATCCCTCCGTGGAGAGTGTTATCAAAGTCTGGGTTTGCGGTTTTGTCCTGGGAATAGCAAGGCATAAGGAGAAATGTGATAAGTATTGATGAGAGGGAAAAAAACAGATTGAAATATTTGGCTCCTCTTGTGCCTAGCTCGAGTAGAAGGTGATATTCACTGGAATAAAAAGGCAGAAAACTCAAAACAGATAAGAAAAATACTTTTTCACAAAATATGAAATTAGTCCATCAAGATCATTGCCACATGCAGCTGCTGCAGCTGAGAACTAACAAACTATAAAAGGGGTAGGCAGTTCATATTGTTATTCAGTTCTATAATTATTAATTTCAAGACTTGCTAGAGTTTTGGAAAAATAGCTTTTTCTTGTTTGGGGACTTACAGCCATCTTACAATATTCAAGAACTGGATGAAACTTATTTGGGTATACTACTGACCTGTTCCTGTGGAACTTCTGAAGATTTTTACCCTTTTGCTGAAGCATCTTTTTGCCTCTAGAGTGGGTGAGCCTTGAGTCTAGCCCTGAAGACCACTTTCTATGTACCTATCAAAGTTCCTAAGACTTTATCTAGAGAGTCATTTATTGACTCTGGTCCTTCACAGTAGCAACAGGTCTGGATCCTGTGCAGAGATCTTAAGGCAGCTAGAATGGCTATAGAGAACCACGTGACAAAAAACACTGGGTCATTCGTCTTTAAGTTCCCATAGTGGGAGATGCCAAATCCTTTAAGCACATACAATCAACAAAGAAGTTGGCCAGTGGCATGAAAGCAATATGGGAGTAAGAAAGTCACTCCGAGAACTTCTCTGCAGGCCTAGCCTAACCTTGTACAGGAGTAAAGCTCTCAGTCCCCAGTGCATTAAAGTCATCTTCTTCCAGCAAACTGCTCACAGAAGAGCTCCCAGCTCCAGCTGCCTACAGGTGCCCCCCATTACCCATGCTGATATTTTGACATGCAGTCTCTAGGTCAGGGAGAGCGGGCTACCCTTGACTCACATAAAGAAATTGAGGAGCTACCTGGTTGGTGCAGCGAGCTTTTAAATTTGATTTCTTCACATGAAGTTTCAACATTCCTTATAAATCCCTTATGGAGTTTATAAGTATTGTATATGAAAGGAAAGAGGATGTTTCTCTGTTTCTTGGGACGAGGTCATCTGTATGGAAAAGCAGATTCAAGATCGGAAAGACATTTCAGGTTTTTTGTAACTCACTACCTGCCAAGTGCTGGTAACTATGAAATGAAACTAAAATGACCCACAAATTTGGCCTTTACTGAGGAAAACTTGTTGTGTCCTTCTAGGGACATTGAACGCTCCAGGAATAGCACCACTAACTCTACAGGTGCTACAGGTCCCAGCTTCTTCCTTTGGGGATGTAATCCATGGACTGAAATATATAGGGATACTACAGTTTGAACCACTGTGTGGACTCATATGATTACTGTAAAAGAAGCATAAAGTTACAGGTTTCTGGAAGGAAAGTGGGATGGAAAGCACTTGAGATGAAGACTTTCTAAATGAAGATTAATGTAGTTCACTTAGTGACTAAAGGTGAAAGAAATCACAATTCCAGGGATAGATTTCAGAATTTTCAAAATCTGAGTCACACTTATACCTCTGTAAAGTACCAGAAACTGAGAGGATAATTTCTCCGCGGTTGCATTTGAGCGCAAT
Source organism: Callaeas wilsoni (assembly GCA_013398955.1). NCBI lineage: Eukaryota > Metazoa > Chordata > Aves > Passeriformes > Callaeidae > Callaeas > Callaeas wilsoni. Next base: position 108,575 of record VWPU01002866.1, on the reverse strand, counting down.
ATTGCATACCAGACAAAAAAACTGATCAGGATTAGTTAGTAGGTAGGACTGTACATATCACCACAGTAGCTGTCAAGTGGGCTATAGAGATAACAATATAATGATGGTTTTGGGACGCAATTCCATTTTGCTATGCATGCGTATCTGTGAAATTTGGAACAGATGTTTTACAGTGTTCAATATCTTTTAACAGAGGAAGAGACAAGTATATGAATCAAACCTGATAAACAATGGCTTGCAACTAGAAGCGACGAGGTCGGTGAGTGCTATTCTCTGTGTGAAAGGCTGTTCTGAGAGCAGAGCTGCCCCTGTGGGATTAAGAAAACTGGATATATGAATTCACTGTAAGGTTTCTCTCCCCTCAAGAGAAAAAGGCCCAGCTTTCTTCTGGTAATAGTGTCTTTGTGATCCGATGCAAAACCTTTTTAAAATTTATGTCTGTTTCTTCCTCTGCAAAATAAAAGATGGGAAACTGGAAGGTTACATTGTAAAGCTGGGAGATTACATAGGTCATGTTTGCTCAGAGCTTGGAAGATAAAAATTACTTTCTGTAGCCTGCAGAGAGGTACTTCCCGTACTCTGGCCGTGTAGTACAGGTGGGAAGCCAGTCTGTGTCTGGGGCAGAATGCCCCTGCTAGAACAGCAGTGCAGGACTCCTGCACGTGACCCTGCTTCTCACAAGGCCTGGCACTGTGCAAGTGGTTCTATCATGCTTTGTATATTTTGGGCTGCGATGTCGCCTGCAGGCAGTTCAAGAGCACTGTGGTAATGCACACCGGCTGCCAGAGCTGCTGTTTCTGGCAGGGAGGGTTAGAGCCACTCCGAATCCCTTCTCTTTCTTCCTACCCTGCGGGGCTGCAGTGCTCCATCTGTGTCTCCCTCTCCAGGACAATCACTTCCAGTCTAAATTTGTTGTTGTTTGGTAGTCTATAGTGAGCTCCAGAAATGGTCGCTTTGCCCCTTCCTCCCAAATTAGGCTCAGAATCTATGGCATTACAGTATTTATTTGTCTGCAGTGAGGGCTCCTGCTGCATGTCCAAGAATGCAGTCTGGTTCTTCACATTCATAAGAAGGTAAATGCTTGCTGTCTGGAAGGCTGCTGCGGACCTGGTGCAATACTTACATCTTGCAGTCTTCAATAGTTCTGCTGTGATTATGGCTGAAAATCATTTGAAAGTGGACATTTCCCCAGGCTAGATGAGATATCTGACCAGTGTTCCTAAGCCAGTGAGCTGCATAAGGAAATTTCATGTGGCTGACACTCACTAATGCAGGGCAGCAGTAGGTCTACAGGCCAGGTGTAGACAGGAGGCAGGAGTGGCTGTCGGGGTTCCCACTGCATAGTGCTGCTGGTTTGGGCATTCCACTGAGAGCAAATGTGCCCCATGCTGTCTTTTTCAGCAGTTTCATCTAATTTCCCTTTCCCTCTCCCCGTTCTCTCTAGGAAGCTTGGAATTCTTGTTGCCCAGGAGCACCCATGAGTGCCTAGCCTGCTCCCATCACCCTGGGGTTGTAACTGAGCTGCTGGGGAGCCATTGTCAGCTCCAGAGCCATGCCTGCCCTGTCAAACTACAAGTAAAAAGAGTCCTAATGACCCCAGATGGGGAAAGTGTTACACTTAAATTGCTTTGTCAAATACTTTGCAGAGATGTAAACATTAGGCATTAAGGGAACATTTAACTGTCTTTTTTTATATACCTTTATATGCCTTCATCTGCCTGAGTGTTTCCTCCTGTCAGCGCTTTTACAGAAGCCGATGATATATTTGCTGGGATGGACAATGGATGCAACTTTGAGTAGGTCATCTATGAGCTGTAAAGAGAAAGAAAATTCTAGATAGTTCAAGAATTGTTAAAATGAAAAGTTCTTTGCTTACATATTTATTTTCAATATTCTTTCATCTCAGGTTCTGGATGAGAAGCTTATTTTTGTGAAAGTGCATGCACCTTGGGAAGTGCTGTGCACGTATGCCGAGGTTATGCACATCAAATTGCCTCTGCAACACAATGACCTGAAAACCCGAGACTCAGCTTTCAACTGGTTCAGTAGACTCTTCAGGGTGGACGAAAATATCATCAAACCTGAGCAAGAGTTTTTCACTGCCCCTTTTCAAAAGGAACATTTGTCCAACTTCTATATCCAAGACAAAGACACATTTTTCAATCCTGCAACTAGAAGCCGAATTGTAAGTCCATGGAGTATTTCTAGCATTGACTCTTAAAAAGAAACTATTCCTTTTATCAAATCAGTGTAATTACCTTCACTAAAACATCCTAAAAAACTAAAAATGTTTGGGATGCAATAGTCCTGTGTAATTTATGAAATAGCCTGGGCAATCCAGAAGGAAAAGTTTACTTACCTTTGTCCTATTTCTCTTCCACCTGAATTTAAAGGAGGGATTTGAATGGTCTGTATACCCTGTGCAATTAATTTTCTCTACTTACTCTTTCCTAACTTGATTGTATGCTGACACAGGTATAGCTGCGTATGACTTCTTTCAGGTTGCAAGGACACAAAAATATTTTTTACATTTCAGGTTCATTTTATTCTGTCCCGTGTGGAATATGCAACAAAAAATAATGTGAAAAAGTTTGGCATTAACAAATTACTGGACACTGGAATCTACAAAGCAGCATTTCCCCTTCATGATGTAAGTGCAGTGCTTGTAACTAAAATACCCTTTGAAACAGAGGTCTGAACTGTATCTAGAGGGGTTTCTGTCAAAGGATACAAGCACTATTCATTGCCTATTCCTGGACTGGTATTATATCCACATAGAAGAATAGGACGCGGTTTTGCTAAAGAGATTTTCTTCCAAAGCACTGTTGGTTAAAAATGTATTTCTGTAAACGAAAAACAACATATTTCACTTGAGATTTCTTAAACTTGTATTCTCTGGGAGATGTATTTCAGTAAAGTACCTGGACTGAGAGATAGTTCCCATGACACACTGCTTTATCAGTTCTAAATCAATGTTTCCTTAGTACGCAATTTGCCAATATTCAAATTCCTATCAACATTGTTGATAAAGATGTAGACTACAAATCTCATTTTAGGATGCATGAAAGTCTTGCACAGTGAGCAACACTCCCTCAGTTCCCAAACATTGCAACACATATGTGTGAGACACAGGTTTCTACAGGAAGACTCTGCCCAGCCAGTCCAATGCTTCACAGGTGATGTCAGAATCTTGCAGAGAAAAGCTTCACTGGTTTGAATTTCACCTTGCAATAATAACAAATCCAGCTTTTGTGACTACACTTCTGAAGCTTTTTAAATTGTATCATTTGAATAAGAAAGTTATACTGAAAATTGTTTTGTATACCAAGGCTAGCAATAGTACAAAAAAAAAGAAAGAAAATCAAGGAGAAAAAAATCAGATGTCTGAATATTTGACAAAGAAAAAACTCCATGTGAAACTGTGAATGCAAAGAGAGCAAAGACTGATGGCTGATTTTATGCATTCTATCTATTGCATAACCACAACATCACAACTTGTCCCCCTCAGACTCACCATTCTGTGTCTAAGGTGTGTTCTGTCCAGGGGACATTGAGAACATGGGAGGTCAGGAATGATAACTGCTTCAGCTGCATAGACTTGGCTTAAAATATTTAGGAGGCCTCCAAGGTTGTCAAAGACATTTTTAAGGCAGAATCAAGACAAACTATGTTTCTTGTAAGTAATCAAAGCTTTACAGAATAGAATTCATGTAATTTGTGACTATCCATTTTTAAGGTTTCCTTTTAAAATTTAAAACCCGCCTTGCAGGCTATTTCTATCATGGCTTGGGAATTTGGACTCAGTATGACTAGTAATTAATGACTGTCTTTTTATACAATTGAAATTATACATCACAGCTATGCTGAAAATGAAAAGCAGCAGATAGATTTCTACGAACATCACTCATCTTGTTGCATCACAGATATAGAATGGAAAAATGTCTCAAATAAAACAGGTTTTATTGAAATAGCTTTTTTAATAGCCTACTAAGAAATACAAAGATTATCTCCATGTGAACTCTCTTTTAAATTTAAAACAGAGACTAAAGGCCCTGGATTTTTCCCTCAATCTTTCCAGCCTGTATTCTAGTACAGTATTATTTTGAAGCAAAGCATGTGTAGCATGTTAAAGCTACTTAAAATCCATTTTAATTCAGTCCTGTTCTCTAATTAGAATGGATCCTTTTTTCTTTTCTATTTCTAAGTGCCAAGACGCTGACATGTGCTTAGATTAAGTTCATGATGAGTCTCTGTTATTTTCAGCTCACATATGTACAGCGTTTACTTTAGCATTCAGTGCCTTTCTGTCAATCTTCTATCCTGAATCCTGGTGTGCTCTCAGAGCTGCCTTCCTGCTCCTTTTCCTGGCTTGCAGTAAGACTGGTCTAAAAGGCTCCTCCAGACTCTAGCTTCATGGTGTAGGGATGGTCTGTAGAGATGAGAGATGAGCTGCACTGGTTAGACTTTAGGGGTATCTTCTCATGCTCGTTCTGTTTTGCAGTCAAGTTTCAGGCACCCGTCAACTGATCCCAACTGCCCAAGTGAACGATATCTCCTCTACAGAGAGTGGGCTCATCCTAAAAACATTTTCAAACTGCAACCCCTGGATTTCATCAGGTTGGTGTAACTGGCGCTGGACTAATGCAGGGAGAATGAGAAATCGACATAATAGGTCTGGTTTTGGGGATGTCAAAGAGACACAGGTCAGTTCTGAGGGAAGATACATACACCCAGATCAGCTCATGGACAGGAGCTTAATTTGAGATTGGTTTCATGATGAGCTGATTTATGAAAAGGCAACCACTTCAAATTTTTCTTTGCAAGGCATGATATTTTGTTTTTCCTTTTTTTCCCCCATTTCTATCCTTTTACAAAAGCGTGCAATACTACTGCAATCCCAAAGTTGAAAACAGAGGACTGTTACAGTATGGGTTGGCATAAAATGTATGAAATGAAGAGCCATTTGAAACAATAATGCAAATTTACTTACATTTCAGGAAAAAAAAAAAAAACCAAACCAACAAACACCAAAACCTTTCTCCTCCACAGGAAGTACTATGGAGAGAAAATTGGAATCTACTTTGCTTGGCTGGGCTTTTACACCAATATGCTGACTGTGGCTGCGGTTGTAGGAGTTGGCTGTTTTCTGTACGGATGCCTGACAAAGGACAGCTGCACATGGAGGTACCTGATCAGGCCTGGTTTAATTTCATGTGCTATTTTGATCACTCCCGCACACAAGGGACAGTACAGGGTTTGCAAGACACTGCTTAATGAAGGAGGCAAAATTAAAGGGCCTGAGAACAACTATCATGGTGGATTTGAAGGCAAAGACATAAAATGTGAGATAAATAATGGATATCCATGGACCATTACAGTGATATACATCCGGGAGTTTGCTATTTCATAATTGTATTTACGTTTTGCACAAGGTTCACCCTACCTAGAAACACAAAGAAAAGAGTGACAATCAGAAATCAATACAAATTGCCATAAGACATAATTTTCACTGTGGTAATCCTTAAACTAGATAGCCAAAGACCTTGATAATTTCTTTCCTCTAATTTGGGAGAATATAGGAAGAGCAACAGCACAGGGCCCTTCAGCTGCACAGGATACCTTGGAAGGCAGGGCATAGCCATGACACAGATTCTCTCATCAGAACATAAGAAAATTCAATCATGGCCAAATGACGCAGGGAGAAAAAACGTTGGTATTGTGTCAAAGGACCTACAGGCCATCCCGTTGTATACTCCCTCTTGGAGGGGTGTTCATAATCCATGCTAAAGGGCTGTTCCACTGCTCCACTCCTGTGCCCAATTTATACCCATTTAGCTTTTTGCCAGTATTATAATTTAGTTAAACAACTGAGCTCTCTCCCTGGTGTTTACCTCCCTGATACACAAGTAGAAAGTAATTACATTAGCCTTCAGCCTCCACCATGCAGAGTTAGTATGTATGAGATAGCAGCTCCTTTGCCATCTCTTAGGAGACAGATCTGCCAACCTGGGAATCATTGTGGCAGCTCCCTTCTGCACAATTTCCAGTCTGATCCTGTTTAGAAGACCACAGGGACTAAGTAGTCTTTTGGGCTCTGCAGCTATTCCCTGTTCTGCTAGGTAGTGCTGCTCTTCCTTCTCACTTCAGACTTGCCACAATAGCATGTGTGAGCATGCAGCTGTGGGTTTCCTATTAAGACTGTGAGATCTTTTAAGAACTGTTTTATTTTTGGTGTGGGCAGTTTTGAGAATTACCACCACGTACAAGGGATGGAAGTTATTTTCCTTGTGTGTCATCCGTTTTTGAGATGAGGACTATGAATGGAAATGGGGTTGTGTTGCCAGAGCAAGGGGTGGGGGTGGAATTCTTGAGTGCAGATCACTGGTAAATTATTCCTTAATTCCTTGAGATTATTGCACTGTCTTCATGTGTGAAAAAGGACTAAAGAATTTAGTGTTGGTGAGTGACTGACTGGTTTTGTTTTTAGCCAAGAAGTATGTGACCCCAGCATAGGAGGTAATATCATAATGTGCCCTCAGTGTGATAAAGTATGTACCTACTGGAACCTCACCATCACTTGTGAATCATCCAAGGTAACTGCATTTACAGCTTGTAGACGCACTTTTGAACTTTAGTTGCACTTTCTCTAGTACTACATATAAAACAATGTTGGCCCTCCATTAATGTCCTGCAGAACTGCTAAAAATTGCAAATAGTTGTTCCTTGTGATACAGTGACTCAACTTTGAAAAGCAAAAACAGCAATATTAATTGCTCCAGTTTGATCTAAGATGAAAAACTTAACTTTTTTTATTTCACATATCTGCCAATATTCGATATTCGAATAAAATGTTATTTTAATTGAAAATTGATTTCATTTGGAGGTACTTCTTCCTTTTGAGGGAAGGAAAGATTCGGTTAAAGCCTTAATTCAGTAGCTCTGAATCAGTTCTTCTAAGGAAACATTTAGAGCTTGTTTTGACATTTCTAATTTCTGCCTCCTCCCTGCGCGAAGAAGTTATCTGGATCTATGCCTTGAATTTGATCCGTGTTGCCAAGGAGAAGATGGGCACAAGGAGAGGCTGGTGTTGGCTATGACAGAAGCTGTGACACAGCCATGTCCTGTTGTCTGCTCTTTATTCCTGTCCAAAGGAACCTCACTTTCTTTCCCCATTGCCTTGTCTCACTAAGCTAATGTTAGCCTTTCGTCATTCCTCTCCATAGATTCAGTCCCAAAACTGCAATTTTTCAGCTATTCATCAAAAATGCTTTGCCCTACTTTAATGTGTTGCATCAGCATACTTACATGGTAAAAGAAATAAGAATGCAGGGAAAAGGCTATGGTGGAAAAAAACCAGGGAGATAGTGACCACAGAGGTATTTCATCAGAGTGTGGTTTTACTAACTAACTTATTTGTTATCCTGCTTATGAGAACCAGATGTGTCCATGGGCTTTTAGTGGCTGTACTAAAAATCCATAATTCTATACTGAGTTCCTAGACCAGAAGCACTGTTTTTCCTCTGAGTATGCAACAGATGGAAGGAAGTTTGATAGCACACCATTTTGCTATCCCTCATACTCCATATATGGCTTTTATTTTTAATTCTGAATTTTGCATTTAATTTCCTTGATTTACTGGAGGGTGGTGTGCATGGACAGAAATTGAGGAGACACTATCCACAAGAGTTGTTTATGAAACTACATAAAAACTGAAAATCAACATTTTTAGTAAGCAGCTTCTGTTCTGGGTCAGTGTAGAAGAATAAAAATGGTTGGTTATATTTTAAGACTTTTTTTCTTTTCCACTTTTCCAGAAACTCTGTATATTTGATAGCTTTGGAACATTGGTGTTTGCAGTATTTATGGGAATATGGGGTAAGTTGATTTCAACAACTGTGGTTTGTTATCTAATTTTGGCAAAGCCTCCAGAATCAGCCAAGAAAACATGGATAAATTTGCACTGACTTCATTTTCTAGCTTAGGAATTTACTGGTAAGTAGTTCCATAGAAAAAAAGCACATTCACAGGAACTCATCATAAGAAAACAAAAAATTGTAGTCTTAAAAATTGGTCTTCAGTATCTGTTCTGTTTTGATGACTTGAAGAAAAGTCTGAGGGAAGTGGTTAGGGCTGCCACATGTTCATCCAGCAGGAGCCAGCCACATGCTCAAGTATGTCTGTCAGAGGAGCTGGGGTTTTTTCCCAAAGACTTATGGAGATGCTTGTGCTATTAACAGCTGTGTAACTTCACAATGCAGTTGAAAAATAGTAATTTGTTATATTTCCCAGGAATTTTTTCCTGCTGTCTTTATTTAGAAGCTGATTTTAAGTGTAGTAGGTTACAAGCACTAGATTTATCTTTTAGCAGAGGAAATGTATGTGAAAATAGGATGTTTCCCACACGTGAAAACACTTGGTGCTGTATTCAAGGGATTAGGCAGGGTTTATTTTCCTAGAAAAAAAAAATTCTATTCATATTAGCAGCTTTGTTAACTGGCTTTTATTGCAGTGTCTTATCCAGTAATTACAAAAGTAAGTTCCATGTTAGGTCTGCATAGAGGATGCTGTAGAGAATGTATCTCATGTAATGTTTTGAATTTATATATAGGCTGACAAGAATGCAAAATTTGCTTTCTTTGTAAAACACTTTTTATTTTTATTTCCCTATGATGACCTAAAGTGCTTCAAAATAGCTCTTGCTTTAAAGAAATGTAAGATTAAATGTATAATTTCAAAAAGAAGTTTCCTTCCAAACAATATGCTAAAGTCAAAATACCAGCAGGGAATTCACAAAATTAAAAGTTATTAGAAGTTTGACACTAACGCAATCTCCTATCATCTCAAGAGTTAATTTATTGGCAATTTGGTTTTTAATTAAAATTGTGCTTCCTGTTTTGAAGACTGGTTCCAAGAGCAATAATTACAAATTTAAGCTTCATGGTTATAGAGATGGCTGCAAGGTCTATTAGTATTCTTGTTGTAAGTCCACTATATAAAGAGGTGAATTATATTACAGAAATTCAACCAAAATTGTACTGAATCCAAATGACCCATGGTCCTGATGTAGTTCCAGCTGTAATTTTCATCTTGCTCTATTACTTTTTTTAGACCTCCCGGTCCAAAACAATTAAAATAATATTAGACTTTTAGATATATTATTGCATCATTATCATCAATACACTTCTAATAAGTGCATATTTTCTTGTGTGTATTCCCTTAAAAAATCTTAAAGCACTATAAAACACCAGGGAATTTGGCCTCAGGAGTTAGCCCTTTTTATACATTAATGCTCTGCCAGATCCCCCTTTGATGGTAAGACTAGATCATGAACAAGAAGCAGCTTCCACTTCACTTGCTGCCATTCCTGGATCCCCTCCCTGAGCAAGATCAATTAAACCAAGAAATGTTCTCCAGTGGAGGCACCTCTTTTCAGACCTTGGTGACACAGCTTCAGAGGCAGGCTACCTGGGGCAGCCTGAAGGGTAGTGTTGGGAGACACACGAGAGGGGACACCACTCAATATCAGTGAAATGACTGCTTTGATCTCCTGATTCTGAAATGTCATTTGTTTCCACTGTTGAAACAATCTTCCTTCAAAATAAAAGGAAAATGGCAAATCCAGCAGGAGCTCCTTTCCTGCTCTGAAAGACACAGCTTGGCTAATAGGGGGCTGGGAGAGCTGTCCCTGTGCTATGTGCCCTTCTGTCACAGTTAGCACGTGAGGCTACCATCACAGAAGGAGTCCCTGCACTTCTGGGCTCTCCAGCAGCAGCTGAATTTGCAGCTGGAACAAATCAGTGTAGGCTGTAGATTCCTGTGATTTGGGCTGGGCAGCAATTAGAGGTTTATGGAAGACTAATGTCCTTGCTCTTCAGGAGAAAGCAGATGAGACCCTCTGGTCCACTGCTTGCAGTGTCCTTGCTGCATCTAAGTATGACGGAGTGGAGAAGTCCTTGTGAAAGAGGCCCCTGAATAATCAGGGGAGCAGGGTTTTCTGGGGTTTTGCCTCTGTGCAGATGCCAAAGTCATCTCACAGCCCAGCCCATGGAGTTTTCTGGGTTTTAAATGTTTCAATTTGGAATTTTTTGACCACACCTGATTTTAGACATAACCTTTAATGTTCGGACTTGTAACTGCATGCCGTTGAGGTTTCATCATTCAGAATGAGGGGCCAAACTAGTAAAAAAAACCAACCCAATTTTAGGGTTAATTACTCCCAGACAATGAGAGCAATGAGAGTGCAGTGATTGGATACTACTCCTCCTGGAAACAGTGCTGCAGAGCCACACCACTCATTTAATCTGAGACTGCACTGTCTTCAATAATGAAGCATCCAGGTGTGCCAGGGAACGTGGTACTGACACCCGGCATCCTGAGCTCCTCCCAGCCTTCCCACCTGGGATTGTCATTGCCTCTGCTGCCAGATCTGCCTGTGTAAAGTCTTGGGACAAGGTGATGAGTTTGGCTGGATCCATGTTTAACTGTTACTGCTTAGGCATCTGTGTACCTGATCCCTCAGTGCTTCCAGTTGTAGGAGCACAGTCCAGGGAAATGGCCAGCCCAGCCCAGGGAGCTTCTAAGCTCCATGCCATACGAAAGAGCTGCAGTGTCTTCAGGTTTGTGCTTGCAGAGGAGGAAACACAGCTGTATTTAAGCAGTTTTACCTGAACAAACATTGTTTTTGTAGTTTGCAAATCAATAGCTTTTCTACACAAAAACTGCAGCGTGAATGAGCCTGAGCTCTTCCCTGTGACAATTTTTGGCATACTGAGCTAAATTTTTCTGGAAGTCCTGCACTTCCCAGCATTTTGTTTTCACCTATCCAAACAGCTTAATTTCTTAAGCATCCCATGATAAACTTTTTTGAAGCAGTCAGTAATATGAAATCCAAAGTGCTCATTTTTCACCTTAGGCAGAAAGAAAATATATGGATAAAGCATATACATTCTTTAGGATGTGGTTACAACACCATTTACCTCAGGTTTCTCATATTAAAGTACATTTGTATCCAAAGGCATCATTTCATAAAGGAGTAGACCCAGTTGTTTTCACCATTGCATTAGCTAATAAAGGTTTTTATTCTATGTCTGTGAAAAGCTGTGTGGAATACTGAGCCATATGTTATAGCCCAGAGGGGTCGAGCAGTATCTAGTACTCACGTGGTATTGCTCATTTTGTCTATCATTTGGATAGTTACCTTTTTTTTGGAGTTTTGGAAGCGACGGCAGGCTGAACTGGAGTATGAATGGGACACAGTTGAGTACTTAGAGCAAGAAGAGCAAGTTCGCCCCGAATACGAAGCTCGCTGCACTCACGTAGTGATGAATGAAATCACACAAGTAAGAATATTTTGATAACTGGTGATGGTTACTGCTATAGACATGCTGTGAGCAGACACTATGAAAATGGTGAATCGGGACTGGAGCTTTATAAATCAGTAGTGCCTCAAGCTGATATAGGCTGGCCTGAAAACAGTGAATTGATAAAGTACAGATGCAGGAAGAGGGAATTTATACCTAACTGTAAGCACCTTAAAGTAGTTGCCTGTTGGAGGACCTTGTGCTGCTGAGGTTCCTATGTCTTAAAAAAACAGAAGTAGGCATCGTCCCCAGCTTAGAAGACTAAGTCTTTTTTATTAAATCCCCCAAGAAATTATTAAATGTTGCTGCCAGAGGCCAAGATCACAGAGCATTTGCTATCTTTGCCTAGGAATGCATCAGGAAAAAAAGGTGACTAGAGGGAAATGTCACATTGTTATGTGTGATGCCAAGAATGTTTTTTTAACCAAAGATGTTTCTGTTTGAAACATGTATAAATAGCTATTGTTGCTAAGTGCATACGGATGAAATTATGATTAATAACAACAAACTTGCAGAGACAAGGATAAACCTCATTTCAATGACATAGGATTCATATTTATGAGGATCTTAGTTTGGATTTCTATTTATTATACATTTGAGTAGCTTTAGCTTCGGTGGCTTACTCAAGATCAGTTTCACTTTTTATTATTCTCTGTCAATATATTACTCTGTCTTTTATCTAATCATTTGCACTGCTTTCATATTCCATCCACATTATAGTAATGTTTGTTAGAGGGCACTTGAAAAGTTTCAAAATTAACTGCCATAGTTGAAACTATCATATATAGATCTTCTTTTTATATCTTGTACTATCAAAAAACTCATCCTGTTTAAAAGCTTATAAACTTATGCCACCTTGAATATATAAAGTCATAGCTAGAAAGTTCCTTTCAGACAGTTCAAAGAGTGAAGAATATGCTAAAATATTTTATTTCGATCCTCAGAGATTCTTTAAAGACTCAGAGAATTTTCACAGCACCACACTGAGGTAGGCATTTTCCTTAGGGAAGCCATCCCATTGTTCCTATGGAACACATTGAGAAATATAGAGATCAAGGACCAACAATTTAGTGTCTGCTAAATTTAGCCATTGACGTTTGAAAGATAATGACCTTGGATGCCATGATCAGCCAAGAAGGATGGGTCCATTCAAAAGGACTATGCACCCTGTCATGGCTGAAGTCAATAAGAGATGAGGACTCTGTACCTCTATGGAAGTAATTTTTGTCTTAGAAGGGGCAGCAAAAAAAAGACACCTATAATCAGGCAAGACTTCTGAAATCATGAATAAATGTTAAGTTTCCAGGAAACAAAACAAGGTACTTTTTTCCTTTTTTTCTGCCCTCAGTATAATAAAGAGTTTAATTGGAGCACACAAAAAAATGTGAAAGAAGATTGTGTGCATCCTTGATCTGTTTCTTAATCTTTTACAGCAAGAAGAACACGTGCCATACACTGCATGTGGGAAGTGCGTACGGATGACTTTCTGTACAAGTGCCATCTTCTTCTGGGTAAAGTTCTTCTCTTATTATTTCCCCTCATAAATTCACTTTTCTAGTAAGTGTCTAAAAAATTATCCTCCTGAACTGAACAAAAAATGACAATGGAACAGGTTCAGTTTGATTTCCATCTCGTGCATAAATCAAGCCCATAAGATATGGACCCACATGGAGAAGGTAGCTGTAGTCACCCAATACTCATTAGCATACAGTATCAAAATATCCTGCAGCTGTAGCTTGTGAGTTATGCTTGTAAATGTGGTCCATTGGTTTTTCCCTCATTATTTTAAGACAAATGTCTTTGCTCTTAGAGGGGCAGTTAGGGGAACATTTTGGTTTGTGTGCTCTCCTCCCTGCTAGTTTCTGTCTGATTTGTTCCAGCTGTGTTCTTCCATATTGTGTCTCATAGTCCATGACCTCTTTTAGGTTTTGTGTTTCACTTAACAGAGCAAAGCTGGGTGCTCTTTAATCTTCTAGAGCTGTTACTTTAATTAAAACTAAACCTTGAAAGCCATCCAGTCAACCATGACACAATATATAACACAATGAGCAGGCCCAGAGAGATTGCCTTGAAAAGCTCTGTGTTTTAGCTCTGTGCATGTCCTCCTCATCTGTAGCACAAATAGCAGCTGGAAAAGACCTCATTCTAGGAGATAGGATGCAGATAGGAGATAGAGTGGTGTCTGGCAGCCCAGGAGAGCTTCAGCAAGGATAAATTTGAAACGGAAAGGAAAGAATACTGACTTGCAGTTGGATTTAAATAGGCTGGGCTTCGTATTGGAGGGAAGAGATTTGTTCTGGGTTTGTCACTTGTGTTACTGCACAGTTACTGTGTGCAGGGTTAGGGGAGATAGTTCATGGCAGTTTGCTGAGGTAGTGAAAGAAAGGTACACAGCCCTCTGGACCTTAAACTGAGTAATAGCTAGAGAAGAAGCAAGAAATAAAAGCAGGAAGAGAAGCAGAAAGAGGAGATGGCAAGCAAGATGGGGTACGTGGATCATTATTGCAACTCCTGCAGACTACATGACTTGGCTTAAAATTTTTCTATTCCTTTGAGGGATCTGTAGTCTGTAATAGTGTCATGTGGAAGAGAAGGTGCAGCCCCCTCCATAATAAATATAGACTTGCTAGTACATTTGCCATCCTGCCAGTTGTCCAATATGAAGGGTTTTCTCCCATCACATGCCTCGAGGTTTAAGATTTGATTACACTTCTCATTATGTCTGCTCACATCAATACAAACCTTGTTATTAGTCATAAAACAGACCATCTCTTTTCTTTCCTGCAGATTTACTATGCTACATGAAAAAAGGCTTCTTTTATGGATTCTCTATTTATTGCCTTGTATCTTATTTGATCATCCCCTTGCAATGGAATGACAGGCACAAAATTGCTTTCCTTTTGCCTATCATAAAAAGTATTTTGAACTCACTTTTTCCTAAAGCCAGTGGTTGAACATGAACATCTTTCTTGCATTCCCTTGGCAGATCCTTTTGATTATTGCTTCAGTTGTTGGAATCATTGTCTACAGGCTCTCAGTTTTCCTGGTGTTCTCTGCAACGTTGTCACAGCACATCAGTGGAACGGAGGCGATCCGCAAGTATCTGACTCCTCAGACGGCCACGTCAATAACCGCTTCGCTCATCAGCTTTGTTGTCATCATGATTCTCAACATCATCTATGAAAAAGTGGCAGTCCTGATCACTGACTTCGGTATGCTGCTGCTGTGCCTCAGATGGAAACGTGGGGTAAAATAGCTAGAAAAATTAGCATTTATATGTATACTAGGTATTACAATAAAAGAACACCTGTACCACATCTTGCAGAATTTTCCCACAAAATCACACAATACCACCTAGAAATTTTCCAATATAGATTTTCTCAATATCAGAGAAATATGGTATGTAGCTCTTTGCCTGAAAAGTCCTTACATAGGCAGCATGAAAGATCAATTGTTTACAGTTTTGTGCTTGTGAAAAATACAAAGCAAAGAAAATTACTACAACCACCAAGCTTTATGAAAACAGATCAGTAAGGCATAACACATTCAATTATATTAGCTTTTGTTTATGGGGAAAATAGCTATTTTCTTGTAAATAAGTGAACTAAGGTCACCGTTCCAAAGCTACATACCACTCTGATGTTGTTAAACAGATAAACAGTCACAAATAATATTATTCTCTATATCCAGGCCATCAACATTAAAGTAGCTATTTTACTTTAGATGCATGAAATAGTGTGGTGTTTTCATTTAATACTGTTTCATCAGTTCAAAGTGTTACATTTGCATCTTTCCTGAGTCTGCTGGATTTGGGTACTTTTTTTTCCCCTGAGTTATTAGAATTTTTGCTTCTTCTCTTTCTTTATTGTCAGGGAACAAGTTCTTTCCTTTTTACAACCCATACGGTTTTAGAGTTATATAATGGTAAGAGTATACATGGGAATTACGTACAATCTAAATGATAATGCTCTCAGTCATATCAAGGAATATGGGGCATACAGATACTTTGCACCTGAGGCTCTAGAACAGTAGGTTACTTGTCGTTTGGGTTGGGATTTTTAAAATATTTTTACTTTTCTTTTATTGCAGAACTTCCCAGGACACAGACCGATTATGAAAACAGTCTGACCACAAAGATGTTCTTGTTCCAGTTTGTCAACTACTATTCTTCATGCTTCTACATAGCCTTCTTTAAGGGTAAATTTGTAGGCCACCCTGGAAATCCAGTTTATTGGCTAGGAAAGTATCGCAATGAAGAGGTAAGAATGTATAATGTATAATTAGTCCAGGTATTCTGCTGCAGTTAGGAGTGTATAAAGTAAAACATAGTTGTACATTTTTAACATTAGGGTTTAAAAAGTGTCTGCCTCCCAAGCTAATTGCCTCCTCACTAACCCCCAGCAGAAAAGAATACGGCACAAGACAAGCTGAGCTTAGAAATGTATTACACATACTCAGAAAAGTGTATTTTACCGTGGTCCTACAGTCTGCGAATGGGCACACAGAAAGGAGACAATATCAGTAGAAGCATTCCGGTTTTGCTGGGTGACCCTCACCTGGTGATAGCACAGAGCTGCATGACTTCACCTGGTATTTCACTCTTTCACTGGTATTCTGTCAACCTACCAAATGTGACCATAGGTGGCTTGGAATTGGCTTTTGCATACCTCACTGGAAAGATTTGCCTGGACAGTCTTCTTGGATTGCTTTAAGTAATGTTGTTATAATAAACCAGGAATGCATTATTTTAAATGCTTCATTCATGCCTGAAAAGTTAGCCAACTTCAAAAAATTTTCCTGTCTCTCTCAACCTTCAGTGTGATCCCGGTGGATGTCTCCTCGAGCTCACAACCCAGCTTGCCATCATAGTAGGAGGCAAAGCTATCTGGAACAACATTCAAGAAGTGCTTCTTCCGTAAGTTCAAACTATTAAGTAATCTGCTCTTTCATATTTGAAAAATATTGTTTTGTTTGGTGCATTCAGGCACTTGGTCACTGAGTTTGGTAAGTGCATATTGCATTCTGAAAGAATAAGACTTGTCCTCAGAGTCTTTTTTAGACAGTTTGGATATTTTTGTCTGGTAGTCTGGGCTCTTGTCTCTGTTGTTTTAACTGATTTTAATTCTAATCAGAGATTCTTCCTTCCTCTGCAAGTCAAACTCTATGTATTTCAGGTTGAATATTCAAAACTGAGGTAGTACAAACTCTGAGAATATTAAACTGGAGACTTGCTTAATATTCATTGGAATGATTTGTTGTTATACGTTGGGCTATTAAAAGTTATGTATAAGTTACTACTTTAACTCATTTAGTAAGTATAAATCACTATGATTCTGGTCTATTGCCCCTTTACACTCTTCTTTATGGTTTGTAAATAACCACTTTTAGGATAAGGCAACAAAAGGAAGGAAGAAAGTTTTGAATAACTCAGAAATAAATAAATCCATTGTTTAAAGCTGTAACAGCAGAAATGCCTTTTTTTTTTTTCATTTATTGAACTTACTAGCTTCTTTTACCAATGTTCATGTTCTTTTTCTCCCTGCCTGATAGTTTGGTCAAGAATCTAATTGGAAGATACTCTGCAGCTACTAGATCAGAAAAAGTTGTTCCACATTGGGAGCATGACTACCACCTCCAGCCCATTGGAAAACTTGGACTATTTTATGAGTATCTTGAAATGGGTAAGTAACAGTTTAGTCTGCATTCACCACCACTGCTGGATACAGACATGTTCTAAAGAAACTCTTCATACAAGCAATGCTTAATATGGTAGATAGAGGAGACATTAATGTTTTCTGAGACAAGTTTTGATGAGCCATTACAGATGATTTTACAAGCTTTTATTAAGCAGCTAAGCCTTAATCCAATTTATAACTAGAAAACAGCATGTGGTTGTACATGGAGGAGTACTGCTGCTTCCTTGCTTAATCCTGTGAGAAGTGCATTCAGAAGGCAGACCGTTGTCATGTTCTGGTGTTCCTCAGCAGAGCCCTGTGTCAGACTGCTCTTCTGGAGGTCTGCAGTCACCAGGACCCGTTGCTGGTGACTTGGGAGCTGGCAGACCATGGCTGGTTTGTTGCCACCATCCATTTTGTGACAGCATTGCCAGTGTACTTAAGGCAGTACCCAGACACCAATAAAATGATTGTTGGTTTGGGCCTTCCAGTTCAGTATGGAGACAGACAGTCGTGAGGTTTCCAGGTCTTCATGATAAAGACGTCAGAAAGAAATGGATATTTGAATACCCAGAATAGTTCTCTTGGTGCATTGTGATTTGTCCCCTTCACCTAGCAGGTTTTTCCAGTACTGTTGTGCTACAATTTTCTCATCCAGAAGATTCCCTAGGAACCTAGCTACTCTTTCTTGTTTCTCCCATCTGAGTTTGGAGTATATAAGCTATACATGCCTACACTTCCTTATCTCCAGGAAGTGGCAGCCTCATCGACGTATGTAACCTCTCCCTTCCACAGTTATACAGTTTGGCTTTGTGACCCTGTTTGTGGCGTCATTCCCCCTGGCTCCTCTTCTGGCTCTCATTAACAACATGTTGGAAATCCGGCTGGATGCATGGAAGCTGACAACCCAATTCAGGCGCGCAGTTCCACAGAAGGCACAGGACATTGGCGCCTGGCAACCCATCCTGCAGGGCATAGCCATTCTGGCCGTGGTCACCAACGTAAGTACGGTGCCAACAGCTGCCAAAGGTAAAATGCCTTCCCTGCAGGTGCTACCTCCAAATGTGGGAATGCTGTGTGTGGCAATGCAACTTAAATGATCCTTAAGGCACATCTTCTTAAAACAGAAATTCAGCTTCTTTCTTGTGTATTTAAAAATACCATGTGTGCCCAAAATTGCAGATCAGAATGAATTTTCTGAGAATTTGGACACTAATCTGTTCTTCGGTTGGACTTAAATTTTTGAAGTACACAACAAAGAAACTGAATTTTAAGAGAGTTTCTTTAAAATATTTAGGAAAAAAATTCTGATTAATATACTTCTAACAATGAAATTCAGACCTTTCACATTTTTTGTATCAATTCACCAGTATTTTATTTGTAGGCTGCATTGTGGGAAGAAAAATAATTTGTCACCGTGGGTTATTTGGTTGCTTATTCTTAAACAGTAGCTAGTATGTATTAACTTACAGAAAATTCTCACTGCTGGCCTTTCTTAAAGGAGCAATGACCACTGGTTTCTTCTGCAGGGACAATAACACCACAGACTATCCATGGGGAATAGCCTTTGTCAACAAGGTCGCTGTTTTCTTGTATCAGAGAGATCCAAATATGTTACGCGATTGGATAACTGTATTTCCTAGTCAATCCAGCCAGATCTTGTAATACCAATATGAACCTAGAAGTTGAACATACATCTTAAGATTACTTTAAAATATTGTACCTTATCATAGTTCTCATGGTATTCGGGTTAAAGTGGCTTCGGTGACCTCACTCTGACTCGGCCATGTGTAGGCTTCTGTTAGGAATGTGTTCATGCCCCGCTTCCTGCAGTCGATGTCACTGTGGAAGCAGGGCATCAGCCGCTCACCTCCCTGGGGCTGTTGGCGTGCAAGGGGCTCAGCTTCAGGGGCTGTCACGTTCAAACAGCCCCGCTGCACGTGTTGTGAGGACCTCAAAGAGATTGGTATTTATTGCTAATGAAGTGTGGTCCATAAAGCCATGTGCTTGAGCGAATGCTAGAAGCTGTTTTCTTCCTTTAAGTATGTTTCTTTTCTTGTTTGACATCCAGAAACTGATCCAAATCATCAGTCTTTCTTTTAACAACTCTGCCTTGATTTTACCTTAGTATACAGAAAGTGTTTCTTTTCTTCTACATGACTTGTTACAGCTGATTATGCTAGGGTAGTGTATCATCTTCTCCTTCATGCATGTTACCTTTGTAACAGCTGCTAGTGACTTGCAAGCAGCTATTGCCCAAAGCTACCAGTTTTGAGAGTTGCCGTGAGGCACTGGACTTGCATCTGTTGTTGATTTGAAGACTGATTGTAATTAGTTATGGTATAAATGGAAAACTGTGTGCAGTAAAGCTTGGGAAGCAAAGAATGTGCTGTTTGTTTGTAGTTCTCCAGTGCAATATTCTGAAATGCAGCCCATAATTTAAGAGGAAAAAAGCTTTTCCTTTGAGACGATACCGCAGGATTAGCTCTCGTATTTCTGTCCTTGAAGCTCTCCGGAGCACATCTGGAGATCATTCTGAGAGAGGGAGGAGAGTGAGACAGGGTTCAGATTTAGGATGATGAGAAACCTGGGGCCTTGCAAAAAAAGATTCAGTAAGATCAAGTATTAAGCTGTGTAAATACCATATTCCAGTATCTTTCTGATACAAAGAAGCAGCATCAAACTCATTTGGTCCAAAGGAAGAAGGAATTTTTTTGCCTTACTGTTAAGGTGATATTAATTCATTTATGATCTGACTAGATGAGCTAAGGAACAGAAAGAAAATTAATTTACTAAAAATTTTCTATGCTTGTAATTCAGACTACAAATACTCTACTTGTACTGTACTTTTAACTCTACTTCAGAGTTAAAAACAGAGTAATTTAGCTGTGAGGTCGTCTCCCTGCAACTGCAACACACAGTAATATATACTTCTTGTCAGTCAAAAACACCTACTCAGCATGTAAATATAAACAACACATAATTTTCACTTCATTTCACACTGGCATGTAATGCTTAAAAACAGTATTTAAAAGTGCATGCCAACTACATTTGATTTAAGCCAAAGTGCAGTACAAGAAAAACACCTTATCCTTGAAAATTTTCAATGAGTTTATTTTAGACCTAGGATGCCTCCCTTTTATTCCTCATCAGCCAAACTTTCTCTCAGCTGAACTCACTTGTAACAATATTCTGGAGAACTAAACACAGATCTTGGACCACAGTCTCAAAAGGATTGTTCCTGCAACTTTTGTCTTAACTACAGTTTAGCTTCTCAGGTTCTTCAAAGTGAGCCAACTCAAAAGGTAAGACACTAGGATAGCATCCATCATTCAGCAGTGGTACCATTTGAGGCAGGGTGAGTCTTGCACCCTTTTCAGCTCCCTGCTCGTCCCCTTTGCTGTCTTTTCCCCTCAGTGCTGTCCCTTGCATCGTGCTGGCACCAGCACTTTATAAACACATGATGAATCAGACCAGGGAAAGGATCCAGTGGTGATTCCCAGTCAGATCAGCATTGTCATCTGATCTGCTGCATGGGGCCAGGAATGCCCAAGGCAGCGCAGAGCACAAGTCAGCTGCTAGAGGCAGAGGCAGGAGGTTGTTTTAGCTAGCACTGCCACCAAAGCATTGTTCAAGGAACTGTAGAAGAGGTGTCAAGGGTTTTTTCACACTTACTCCTCTCTCCCCTTTTTCTACAACTGTTACAAATACCCCCTCAGGCTGGGACTATCTGGC
The DNA here is from genome assembly GCA_013398955.1 of Callaeas wilsoni. Taxonomy (NCBI): domain Eukaryota; kingdom Metazoa; phylum Chordata; class Aves; order Passeriformes; family Callaeidae; genus Callaeas; species Callaeas wilsoni. The sequence goes on along the minus strand of VWPU01002866.1, from coordinate 87,805 downwards.
TGGGAATGCTGCACAAAAATGGAATTTTTTTGTCCCATGTCATGAAAATAAGGAAATACGGACTTCATTAATTGCAGACTGGCATGATGTGGAATAAAATACAGATATTAACAAGTTTTTATGCTCCTCTGTTACCCTTTACTGCTTGACTTTGCCCCTAACTCTGTCCCATAATTCTCCTGTAGTTTTTTCTGCCTCTTTTATACATCTCTGCCTAAACCTCCCTCCCCTTGATCCCATCAGATCCCTACTTCACACCTTTCTCCTCCATGTCTCTGCCCTGGTTCTTTCCATCCATGTAGTCAAACGGGTGTTTTTATACCGGTATGGGACAAAACACTTCTCTTTCAGTCCTGGAGTGCAGCTGGTCACTCCTTCCCAGGTGCTGGGTGCCAGAGACGCCTGTTGTCATGAGTCGGCTGGGCAGCCTCTTGCTAAATACTCAGCCGCATATCTTGCCAGTGGAAAGTCTTCCTCACAGGGAAACCTTTTGAACTTGCAGTAGCAGAGGAGGAAATTGCATTAAACATAGTTAACCTGTCCTCCAGAATAGGATGTTTTGGGAAGTTCATGAGTTTAGAAAAGACTTCCCACAACAAACCCACAGATCATATTTCCTACCCAGTTTGTGACTAGCAGACTGAGTAGGACATGGAGTCTCTTGGGAGCATGATAAAAACAAATGGTCACGTCATGTAAAAGAGCACTATGCAGCTGCTACTAAAAAAAATTATCTTGGCATCAAGAGCAGTTTCCACATGTACTAGACTATAGTGGGAGGCAACAAGTACCAAGATGAATTTGGGCTGGCTAGCACCTCAGAAAGGGTGGGATGTTCCTAGGATCAGAGATGGATCACTTATATATCTAATTTATTTCATTCCTTTACTCAAACATTGGAGAACCTGGTGAAATTTAATTTTCTATTACTGAAGAACTCTTCTGTTATTACCATTAGTTTCATCAGGCAGAATTTCTTTAAGCATCTCATAAGAACTCATAAGAAGCCTATTTGCTGATCTCCTCTGCATGCGCATGAAAAAAGTGTTTTATAGTATAACTGTTTTAAGGCATTCAGCAGAGCTAGCATAATTTAGAAACTGTACATAGTGCACATGCCAGAAAAAGTTTGTTTTGTGCCCATGAGAGACTACATGCTCATTTACAGAATGAACAACCGCTGACAGCAAAAGCACATATTTTCTATTTTTAGCTCATACACTAACTTTTGGGATTATAAGTATATGGTAAAGGGATGCACATTAAAGCTTATTTTTTTAATGCTGCTCTGCTTTTTTGTCTTCTCTTTCTGAAATGCAGGCTATGATCATTGCTTTTACATCTGACATGATTCCTCGTCTGGTTTATTACTGGTCCTTTTCGGTCCCTCCTTATGGGAGTCACAGCAGTCACACTATGAAAGGGTATATAAACAGCACACTTTCTGTCTTCAACATATCAGATTTCAAGAACGCAAGCAAGCCATTTTCCCCTTGGTTCGGGAACCAAACGACATGCAGGCAAGTGTCAAATAAGCATTTGTCATTTTCCAATTACAAAAATAATTATTTTTATATCTAAGTCACCTAATTCAGTTAACAGTATCAGGTAAGAAACATTAAAACACAGGAAAACCTAGCTTATTTTGAAGGGCAGAATGGAGTGGAAGTATTCACCCATAAATTTGTTCTGCTCCGAAAATTCTTACTTTAATTTGGTTTTCTCCTAGCTGATAGTTTTCCAAAAAAGCACCTTAAAATTTTTGTAAGTAATTCTTACTAAAGTGGCAAAAATAGGACATTTCAGCCAAATGTGGCTTATTTTGCGTCTATGATTTTACCCACCACAGTACTTCCCCGAGCTAACTGTTCCTGGACACATTAAGCAGGGCCACACCGTGCTCCATCCTCTGGCCACAGCGCCGTACTGCAGAGATGCCGGAGACCAGCTCCTGACTTTTCCCCGTTGCTTTCAGATACCGGGATCTCCGCTACCCTCCTGGTCACCAGCACCAATATGAGCACAACATATACTACTGGCATGTCATTGCAGCCAAGCTGGCTTTCATCATTGTCATGGAGGTCAGTGTATAGGGATTTGAGCATTGCTTATTTAGTCTCTTCCCTCCATGCAGAAAATCTTTCAGAGACGTTTGGTCCAGGCACAGCTATCAGAGCTGGTGATGTGTGCTAGCATGAGCAAGAACTTGGGAGATGTAAATCAAGCATAGCAACATTAGAAAGAGAATTCCCTGAAATAATGACATCAGCTGAGGATTGCCCCACATATCTGCAGCTTCTTTTCTCAAGTGCTGTAGAATTATCCTTAGTAGCAAAAATAGAATACATATACTTAGAGGCAGTTTGCACACAGCGTCCTGAATGCGTATACATGATACATGTACATAATACATGTACAATACATGGCAGAGTGAAGTCTATAAAGACAGTCACTGTAAGAGGTGAGTCTCTAGATGATCATCAAAAACCAATTGCTCCTTCCTCTGCAGCTACAATCTGGGCTTATGAAAGATGGAAGTAAGTCCAAGATGAAGAGAGAGAAATATTGGGTATTATTTAATTATAAAATGTACTTAGGACCTGATCCAGGGAATACTGAAGTCATCAGAAACATGCAACTGGTTAGAGCAGAGTTCCTGTATCAGAGAAAAGTGATTGCCCCAGAGTCATTTGAACAAACCTGAAAAATCTTGTAGGGAACAGTAACCAGTGTTTCCATGCAGGAGGGAAGCACTGTGTGCCAGGGTTTCCCCAAAGCAGGCAGAGAAGTCCTTGCTCAAACCAGGATTGGAAAACCAGAAATTCTTTATCAGATAATTATTCTATCTTATTAGTCATGTCTTTTTAAAATTCTTTTCTACCGTGTTAGATACTGGTACCGAATCAGCTCAGAGTCTTAAGACAAAAGGTGACATTTCATTTATAGTCATAATAATGTCCTGTTCAGCCTAACTGATATCTTTTCATTTTAACCTTTCCCAGCATGTCATATACTTTGTGAAGTTTATTATTTCATATGTAATTCCGGATGTATCACAGAAGACCAAGAGCAAGGTCAAACGAGAGAAGTATCTCACACAGAGACTCTTACATGAGAATGATCTCAGAAGTGTCAAAAAAACCGTGGGCAAAATAGCCGACAAAATTATCAAAGGAGCAGACAGCACTCTCCGACCTAAAGATGAATAAGTACTTTTTTGTATGGAATAACAGTACTTGGACAACTAATACCTGTCCAGATATTACCAATAGCTGTCAAGCATTTTGGATTTACTAAACATTGTTTCTTGCAACTCTTACATACTCATTTACCAGCGTCCCTTGGAGAAATGCAACCACTGCAACTCAGATAAGAGTTACCATTTTTTTAAACAGCTCTTTAGGACATATTTTAAAAAAAAAAAAAAGATTAAGGTGAAAATTATTTATCCTCTTAAGAAGCTGCAGATTAATTCCCAAGCACCTAGGCTGCTTTCTACTTTTATTAGGCATCAGCTATTAGATAACTAGTTTGACTTGAATAAAACCTTAAGAACTAGAATGATATGCTGTAAGAATATCATCGCATCTAATGAAGGAGTTTTGATTGCTTGCTAATGCAAACCTCAGCTATATAATGAAAAGGAAAAGCCAAAACATGAAGGAAAAAGAAAGAAAATACAATTCAAAATCTCATCGTTAAGCCATTGTAATTGACGTACTAAGCGCGGTTGTTTGCTACTCTGAATTAGCTATGCATACTGAGACTTAAATGGATAACAAGGTATTTCAATTAATCATGGACTTGGATCACAAGAAGCAACGGGACTGTAAGCCCATCCTGTTCATCAATCTCTTTGTAAACAGGAGAATTGCCTTCCAAATCAATGCATACAAACTGACCTTACAGCATTCCAAGTGAGTAGAAAACTCAGGCATTTTATCTTTCCCCAGTCAATGTACTTTCATTAGTTCACTCGCCCGTTCTGAGCTAAATGCTCATAGCCTTGAAGGTCTCCTACCTGTAAAAGCAATAAGTGCTAAAAGTCTTTTCACATACTAAATCAATATTTGTGGAGGGCTGTCTTTTGCATTTCTCTCACACCAGAATGTGCTCTTCCCTGAGGTTTTGACATAGGACGAATGTGCAGCTGGATATTTTGATACTACATTCTGTGATAAAGTGAAATCCGACAAGACTATGAATCTATTGAAACCAGAGATTGGAATAAACCATTTAATAGGCCTTAACCATGCTATGAAGCATTAAATAATATGGAAGGATGTCAGAGGTGTGAAGGCATATGCTACAGCCATCAGTCATCTTCAAATCAGGCTGTCGATCTGCTTGCTTATTTTGGCTCCAGTTGCAAACTAGGAATTAGGGAATTACAGATTAGGCATGTATGGGGAGGGCTATTTTGTGCCTGAAGCAGTGATATTCCAGATTATTAACTTGCTTTCTCTTTTAACAGTTTTAATGGACCAATTTATATAAATCATGAAAACCAAAACCTTTTTTAAAAAAGCAAAATATGCCTGTAATCTATAAACCAGGTGATTACTTTATGTTTGTAATTTTGTACTCTTCTTAAATGAAATAGATATGCAGAATTTTTAGGCAGATTATTCATACAGCTTTTTACTTATGAAGTCCATTTACAGAAATTAAATAGCATTTAGAAGATTTATTTTATCCATTTAATAATCAGAAGGAATTAAACCTATAAATTTTACAGCAAAATTTCCAAATACTGAGTGCTGTGTAACTCAAGCCTGCCTTTTGAAGCAAACCCTACAGAATCATAAGATCATTCAGACTGGAACAGACCTTTAAGATCATGAAGTCCAACCATTAACCTGACACTGCCAAGTCCACAACTAAACCACGTCCCTGAGTGCCACATCTACATGTCTGTTAAATACCGCTCTCTGGGCCTGGCCATCCAGCCAGTTTTTTATCCAGCGAACGGTAGCTCTGTCCAAGCCATGAGCAGATCAGCACCCGTTCGGCCCCAGAGACTTGTGTCTGTCTAAGTGGTGTAATAGGTCACTGACATTTCCCCTTGGATTATGAAGGCTTCATTCGTCTCCCTGGCCCTGTCTCCCAGCTCAGGGGGCTGAGTACTCAGAGGGGAACTAGCCTTACTACTAAAGACTGAGGCAAAGAACGTCTTGAGCACCTCAGCTTTTTCCTCATCCTTTGTCTATGTGTTTTCCACCACATCCAATAAAAGATCGAGAGTCTCCTTAGCCCTCCTTTTGTGGCTAATATGTTTACAGAAACATTATTATTGTCTTTTACAGCAATAGCCAGATTAAGTTCTAGTTGGGCTTTGGCCCTTCTAATTTTCTCCCTGCATAACCGCACAGCATTAGTGTTCCTGAGCTGCCTGCCCCTTCTTCCAAAGGTCATCAACTCTCCTTTTTTACCTGAGTTCCAGCCAAAGCTCTCTGTTCAGCCAGGCTGGTCTTCTCTTCTTTTGAATATTTCCAGAGATGGAGACTCCACAACCTCTCTGGGCCCCCTGTGCCACTGCTCAGTCACCCTCACAGTGAAAAAGTGTTTCAGTTTGTGCCCACTGCCTCTGGTCTTGTCACTGTATAATATACCAAACTTTCAGTTAAAACAAAGTTTTGTCTAAAAAAGTGTTTCAAGGAACAATTTTAGTGAAGTACTCAGAATTTCCCTGTGCAAAATGAGTTGAGTTAGAAAGGACAGTCAGCTCCCTTCATACTTGGAGCTTTTGATTTTAGCTTTCAACTGGACCTTTCTCATTTGCGGTTGTGTTCAGATGAGAGATGCCATTTTTATTCCCTCGTCAGTGATCACAGCACCAGTGTGCCTTAAATATCTTTCCAGGTTCAGTGTTAGAGGGCTGGGGCAGGTAAGGAGGCATCCTGTGATAAAGCAGGGAAAATGCAGCACAAAATGGACCATTTCAGGTAATTATTTGGTCTTAAGGAAGCTCTTTGAGAGTTAAAGAGACTAGGAAACAAATTGTCAAACTGTGAGCAGTAGCAGAGCTTAAGGCTGATTTTCAAGAGTGCCTGGTCTTTTGCTCCTTGTTTGATACCTGGGGACTCTCCCAAGCTGTTTCTTCTTACATCAGTTGGCACCATTCTCTAAAGAGGGAGTTAGCCCTCAGTGTCATAAAGAGTTTGTATTCCTGCCTTTAAAATAACAATTGAAAAACATGCTACATCTGCAAAGCCTGTGTGTCTATGGCTTGGGCTCCTCCCATAATAAAATCCTAATCAGCCCCGAGTGCATTTCTATGTAACCGTTTTTGTTCAGATGACGAATGTGCTTTTGTAACCGGTCTTCCACTTGTCTCCATTTTCCGGGCGGTGCTTCCCATCACAGGCTAGTCTAGGCGCACGTGGACTGAGTTCCTTTTGGTTGAGACTGACCCAGAAGGCAGCTTTTAGATAGGCACTTAATGGTCACTGACAGGCACTTAGTCTGCAGAGCTGAAACCAGAGCTGGGCTGAAGAGAGTGGTGAGCTCTGCGTGGGCACCACCTAGACAACATTAACTTTTTGCTCCAGTGATTTGCTTCTGGAATGCCATGCTCCTTGCTAATGTAGCTGTAACATTTCGTTTCAGAAGACATTGTATCAGGAATTCAGTTCAGTTTGCCATGTGCACAGTGTTATTCACAGCAGAGTTCAGAATCAGAGAAAGAAGAGGGAAACCAACACAGTGCCTAATAATTGCACTTTAATAGTTTGATTTAAGCTGTGCAATTTGTGTAGCCTCTACCTCCAGCTGCTGAAATCTGCTCTGCTTGCATGCAGGAAGCTCTGCAGAGGCATAAGAACAAAATGCTGGGGGGCAGTTGCCAACATATGAGTATTTGTCTTTTTTTTTTTTTTTTTAGGCTAGGTCATTTTAATTAAAGATCTGCTTAAAGGGAAAATTAGTATTTGTTTTAAACTCTGAAGCCATGTTACCTTTTTTCTACACTTGATATGTAGGCCAGACTCCTACTTTGTACAGATCTGTTGAAGTCAGGGTGAATTTGGACCAGTGACCATTTCATTGCCTTAACAAGCACCATAAATTACAGACTATCACCACTGTTATAGACTCTGTGTATGTCAATAAAATTCAGAATGTAAGAGTGTATTTTTTGTATTTTTTCTAAGAATGTTTGCTATTAGTTTCTGAACATTAAGATTTCTTTATATTTATTGTCATTAAATAAAGTCTATTTTAAAATAACGATACATCTGATGTTGATTAGTGTTGTTTGTCTTTCCTTGAATGATACTGCTGCTGCCAAATGCTACATTTAAATTATTACAGTGTCATCCCTGTCTAATTTCCATATTCATCCTCTTTTTCAGTCTTATTCCATTAAACTGCTACTAGTGCTGAAATTTATCTCCTGTGTTTTTCTGCATCCCCTAGATGGAAGTCATTCCTTTCAACACCAAGTCGATGACAAGGACCATTATGTTCTCATACAAATAAACAGTTTAGGTCTTTATAACCTTTCACTCCTGTCATGATAAACCCTGTGTTATGTTTCAGAGTCATCATTTATTTCTTCCTTCATCTGCATCAGGTCTGGAATGCTCCGACCTCCAGGCAGTCCACTCTGTCTCTCCCTGCTATCCAGCCATCAGTTCTCTTCTGCTTCTGCTCTGGCTCTTGTTCTCTGCTTCGAGGAAATCCTATTCTAAGACTTAGAGAACAGAAAGGTTAGAGGGTAATTTTAAATAGAGACCTTCATTGCACTGCGGTGTGTTTGTTTTATTTCACACAGGGGTTCCCAGGATCTGCTTTCAGCAGCTTTCTGACAGTTGTAGAAGCAGAAATACTGCCACTTCCAACCTGTTTTCTGCTGACTAAGGGCTATGTGTCTTACAGATGCCAGTGCCCACATTGCCCTGCCACTTTTGTTTCAATCTGGCTTTGTCAGAGCAAGAACAAAAGAAACTTTAGAATAAAGCATAATAAGGATAATTGTCCTACAAGCCGAAAGATATAGTAGCATCATAGCCCAAATCCGTACGAGGATTGTGCAGTTTTAAATTGACTTATACATTTAAAACTGTTCAAATAATAGGTTTTAGTAATTTTTCTAGTTAATACTCAAATAGTCAAAACATAGCATTTTACTTCTGGTGATGCTAGAATGTAATTCTTTCTATCACAGAGCAGATGAAGTGCACTTACTTTGGATAGTCAGTATATACCAGATGAAAGCACACTGTGCTCTGCCACACCTGGAACACCCAACCCTGGTAGTGTGCTCTGCCTGCACATCACCAGAGATGTCAGCAAAGGTATGAGCAACTCACACCAAGTCTAGATTTTTCTCTGGTATGCCTACCTGTCATTTCCAGTCCATTACATACGGCTGCTTTTCCAATACAGGGGAGCCAATGATGGTGGCTGCAAGTTTTATTTTTATTTGCATTTTTGTGGACTTCAAGCATGGATCAGTAGCAGGTATGCAAAACACTGAAAAGATATGGATGTAGTTAGTCATAAATAACCTCAACACAGCTTGGAGCAATATTTTCCTCATAAGAAAATAATGTGTTTTAATAGCCTGATAATAGTAAAAAATTATTTTTAGGAAAGTTGAAGAAAGTGGTTTTTATTTACAAGCTGGAAGTGCCTCAAAACAAGAGTCTTTTGAAATTGCTTTCTGCAATTTCTGCTGCATCTGCAATTTCTGATACATCCTGTAAAAACAATGCTAATTGCTGAGATTAAAGTTACAGTTAATCAGTCAGCAATTGTATCAATTGTGTCAAGATATACTATTCTCTAAAAATATGTAGGCTATGGTAATATCCTAAATGCTGAAGAGAAAGAAAAAGAAGGAAAAGTACACAACACAGACCAAGGAGAAAATTCCTCTGCATTCCACAGTGCAACATGCACAGGCCAGGACACCAAAAAGCCACCTCTAGAATATGAACAGAGAGTTGAGGGAGGACAAGGTAGGGGAAGAAACTCGTATCCTAAATTGTGCAACACAAGAGAAATTACAGCCAACTGCTGATAGCATTAACACAATATGGGGGGGGGAGGGTATGTTTGGTATTTGTATAGTATCCATGTAAGCCTCTCACATAATTTCTCCGCTTTTTGAGAAATTATGATGCCTGCAAGGGCGTAAATAAGCTGTGCTGGGAGCCACAGCCACCTGCGGCTATCCCCTTCCCTCCCCACCCTCTGGGATCCCCCTTGGTCTCCTGTTACAGCCATACTGTGCTCATTCATGCAGTCGTGTTCTAAACCAGTCTGGCTGCTCAGAGTGAGCGGTAACTTGTAAGCCTCTCTGGAAGGGCACTGCAAGATCTTCACTTGCTGGAGCCAGGCAAGCCAATGGAAATTGTGACTGACACCCCCAGCCTGGCATTCAGCCCTGAACATCCATCCTCTCCATTGAGGATCCACGGTGCCTGGGGTTTGTTGTGTTCTTGGGTTTTATAGAGCTCAGAGTACCCAGGCTACCAGGGGTTAAGATTACTTGTCCTGTGAAAATATTTTGGCAGCCATGCCAGCAAAAGGAGGCAGGGGCTCTGCCTTCTCCCTGCCACCCTGGGGCTGCCTCCTGCCAACCCCCGTGTTTGTGCAGCTGTCCACTGGGCAGGGGAGTGCGGCCACATGGATGGATGTGCTGGCATGGGTGGCCGTGCTGGCATGGGTGGCCGTGCTGGCACGAGTGGCTGTGCTGGCATGCATGGCTGTGGCCACACGGGCAGCCTGACAGAGGGTCATGCAGAGTAGGAAGTAGAGATGAGATGGTGGGAGAGGCAGCCCAGCTTCAGGGAAGCCTCTGGCCCAAAAAATCTACCAAAACACAACCAAACAGGCTCCTCATCCCATAGTTATTTTAATGAGTTTAAAAAAGAGGCACTTGCTTGCCTGCCTAAGCTGGTTACACAGATGAATGGGCAGGGTTGTGACTTTAAGAATCCTCTGCACAACTGCAAACAAGCAGGTCTGGTCTTGGCACCTGCTCTGTGTCCTCTGAATATCCCTATTCAGGTGCAGCTATTGTGCTTTGAGCTCAGGCTTCACCTGAAGCCAAGTGAATTTTCCAAGTTCTGGAGGATTTGGGCTGTCTTCAGGACTTGAGACCAAGTAATGAAAACAGATTTTATTGCTAAATCAAAGACAATGTCTGCTCTAGTTCTCCAATGCCCTTTAGCAGTCCCAGGCACATAGAAGGTGTGCATAGTTCACTGAGGTATCACCCACACCACAAACTCAGTGAAGTACAGAGACCTTACTACAAGAAGTATACCCAAAGTAGCAAGTAGTTAAAGTATGATCTATGGTACATATGGGAACAGTGCTGGAACTTTTCCTCAACACTGTACTTGACATATGGATCAGCCTGGAAATACAGGTCCATCCATTTCTTACAATCTGGTTTAGTCTTGTCAGTCTATGACAAATTATTTGCTGATTTCTGTACCTCATCAAATTATTTAGACCAGAGGCAGATATTTTTGATGAGTAAACATGGGTTGTTGATTTGGGTTTTGGTCATGTTTGTGTGTGATCTTATTAAAATTATAATGTACCTTTTTTCTTTAGATAGATTCACCTTCTTGTAGCCTCTTTTCAGTATCTTGTGGGTACAAAGAGAGTTTTGCAACCCAGATATCACAGTTAGATCCATTGTATACATATGGCTTTGTACACATGAAAAATCAGTCAGTTACAGAAAATGTAACTCTGCCTCTCAAATTCACCCAAGCAAAGGGGAAACAAAAATGCAGAAAGATAGTTGTTGTAGCACTGAAGCCTACAGCTTCAAGTAATCTAAGCCACCCCGTCAGAGCTCAATCACATCCTGTGCCCCTAAGCTTTCCTGTGCATTTTTCAACTATCACTTGTGTTTGCTTGACATCTTGAAGAACCACCTCAAGATGCAAAACTGGGAGAGACCTAACTAAAATCATACAAGTACCGAATATTCTTCTACCAGCTCATTGCAGGGCCAGTGGACACAACTGCTGGTGCACAGAAAGAGCAGGACACCATGTCACAGCACAGCAGGGTAGGACAGCAAGACCCACTTGGAGTGCTTTAAAGTCTTGTCCTGTGTTCTGGGGAGGCAGAAGAGGCAGCTGAGTGGGTCTAACAGATCTCTACTACCCAGAAGTCATCGTTCTCCTTCTCCATCAACCTTCACTATGCACAGCATTCCTCAAGCCCTTCGTGAAAATGATTCAACTCATTAACCCAAGACAAAATTCCCCTGTTTTATCTATTCAATTTTATTCTGGATAAGTGAGTCAACCTGGCTCATTACAGATCCAAACACCACCAGAACCACAGCAAGAGTTGAAGAAACACACAGTCAGAAGCTGGGGGATCAAACCTGCCTTCTCAGGGGTAATGATGTATTAGATCAACTGGGCCCACGGAATGAACTGCAGCTCTCAACGTTCCATTACTTCACAGAACAGGAACTTGGTTTGCAAATGCTTTTTTTATTCTTGTCTTTATTTTTGTGTTTATAAAGCAATGCATCACATCTGTACAGTACATATATAATAGACTAAGACAGAATGTGAACACGCATTAAGAAAGTGCTCCATTTATCAGTATTAAATTTAACAGACCTTAGATTAAATACAATTTACACTGTTGAGTAAACAAAGATTAATATTAAAGTCTGTTTTTGCTAGAGCAGAAGTGAGCAATATGTGACGTCTTAACTTGTCAATATGCATCTTCAAAATGCATCAGCGAGGCCAGAAGGAAAGTGGAAGAGGACCAAATTCAAGCCTCCCCTGAGGAAGCTGAACATCCACCAAGGCTTGGCCAGGAGGATGCTGAAGGACCTGTGACAGAGCAAGGCTTGTTCTCACGACTGGCTTCTCAAAAAGCCACTAATAATGCTGGCAAACATCTGGCTCAGGAATACCACATCCATTTTTCAGATATCCCTTTTCAATTAAAGCTGAATTCTCAGGAAAATAAAAACTTATGAAATATTTAAATAGACACTTTAATAGAGAAAGAAATTCTTAGAATAATGAGTCAGGACATTCCCAGTGGTTCTTCTCTCATATTTGCTACCGTGTGTTCTACACGGGTGCTAGTGGCTTTGTGCAACACCTTCCTAGATTATTCCTGATTAAATGTGCAAGAGATTATCTGTGGCTTCACATAGCCAAGCCCAATGATATTATATTCAGCATGGTGGCCAAGAGGGTCTCCAAATTCCCTCTTCTTCACTCAGAAATAAGATATAAATGTGCCCAAACCTCATTTCTGAAGTGGAAAGGTTTTTCCCCCTCTGGATTCAGAATTGCCTGATTTGTACATATGACCTAATAAACATCCTCTTATTTGTCTGGCTTTTGTAAAAATTAGAAATACCCAATTTACCCACTTAGATATCCCATAATGAGCCACATTTGTGCAAAAGTTCCCAAACCTTTGCTTTCTCTTGTTGCTTCTGGTTTTTATTTGGTCTTCCAAAGAAGGAGGACTGACTACGCTTGTACTTTGTAGTTTATGGTCACAACAGCATCAGGGCAGTTCTTCTCTGCCCCACTCTGGTGTGCTCTCAGCAGCAGAAAACTCATAAGAATCCAGCAACCACCACATCTAAGTCCAACATCTGGCTCCAGTCAGCCTCAGACATAAGCCTAAACACCACTCTCTCTTATCATCCTTTTTTTTGCTTTATCTTTCCAGTGTGATAGGAGTATCATCTCTTTAAATAAAAACATTCCCTGTCTTTAAATACCAAAAGTCTCATCTGGACTACCTATAATTAAACCATTATTACAGTAACTTAATTTAATTTCACAAGTAGCTTATAGAGTACAAAAAAATCCCACAAATTAATGTGTGGCTCTTTGCATTGATTTAATTTATTCCTGTTGTCTGGCCTTAAATGGGATTGTGACTTGAAAAGTCAGGGTATACTGTAGATAAAATTTTTGATTGCCCAACACTGGAAGGGTTAGGAAACTGTAAACATATAGTCTGAAAAATATATTTACTACTTTACTTCAAGAATCTCCATTATTCACTTCGTAGGCCCCTTAAGTCCATGTTATCTAATGAACTATCCTCAGTCATACTGGCAATACATGAATGGAAATGTTACATTTAGTCACAATTTGTAAAATTCTTACAGATAAGTCTAATCTGATGTTTTAAACAATTTTAATTGCAGGAATGTAAGGTGCAACACAGCTATTCTTGATGCTGACAGTTTTCCAAAGAAGACATTCCATGCTCGGTATAGCCAAGTATGATGAATCCCTCCTACTCCTTTTTCTCCAACAAAACCACTGGAGGAGTTGTTTGCACTTTACATTTTCAAAGTATCTTCTCAGTCAAGTGCCTTTCAATGAAGGACAAGTTTCTCCAAAAGCCTCTGGAAATGTACTTTGCAGGAAGATCAGAAGAGCCATCTTCTTCCTCTTTTAATTTGACTGACACAAAAGAACCTGGGCTATATTGCCTTCCAGGTCAAGAAGGTACATCTCCATTCAGTCATGGTGAAAAAAGTGTGGATTTTTAGGCTCAAATAAAAACTGCAGTGAAGATAATCCCAATTATTAATGAGCTTCAGACATACTAAAGAAACAAATGAAATATCACATACATTAATTTCTAAATGATCTTAAGTAAAGAAACACCAGAAAGGACACCAGTAATCTGGTGAACAGTCCCAAACTTTGCCCTTCTCTAGAAGATCCCACTTCTAAAAAGACACACAAATGCATAGTCCAAGATTTTTTTTCTTTTTATTGTAAAACTTATATGACCAAATATCTTAAAGTAATGGCTGGGAAGAAAAACTTAACTCGTAGGTTAATAGTGATCTCCCCAAGAAGCAAGGGGCAAGGCTGGGGTCGGGGCATTCCTCCAGCTTGGCTGATGGCTCCACCACTTAAAAGCACAGTAAGGAAAATGGACAGGGAGGGCAGAGGGAGAGGTGAGCCACAGAGCCAAGTTTCACCTAAATCAGCATGATAATCACATTTCTTCACAGAACATTGTCCTTAAGAGAGGTTGTTCTGAGCCCGCTCCTTAATAAAGGGGGTAATATCTCATGAGAACAACAATCACAGGAGTGATTTTTCTAGTCAGTTTTTGTTCTTGTACTTGGCCAGTTTATGTGCAGCCTAAGGGTATAAATAGAGAGACTATAGAGAGGATTAACAGGCTTTCTTTCTAGCAGGGCTCATGTGCCAAAACGATGACTCTATTAGCATTGTTTCCCCTCAAAGGTTTGTTTCACTCAGAAACCGACACAAAGGCACCAAACTCCTTCTGGGGCCCCATTTTTTCCCCTGAATGGGAGGGAGGCCTCACTTATGGATCTAAATACTTTGGTGTTCTTCCTCCTATCTGGGATAAACCAACCAGATTTTCCACCTCCCCTTTGCTGGCCATAGTCAGAGACAAGATTTTTGTGGGGATTTTACACCCCTACAAGCTCCACGTCAGCAGTCACTTCTCCACCACAGCATTTTAACGCTGAGTATTATTTGATGAACAGGTTGTTAGTGATGCTGTGGCCTTTTACTCTTCTGTGTACTGGCAGCCTAACAGAATGCTACAGAGAATGGGAAATACAGGGATTTAAAAGGTAAGCCTCACCTCCCCAAGTTTTAGGGTTCTGGAGGGTAGACATCTATACTTGAGCAAGCCACCTCAGGATCTCTTTGTAATTAACAGAGAAAAACTGGCACTTTTCAGGTATGATCTTTCTAATCCATTTTGATTGACATTGGGATGTGGTGAATCACTTGGAAGTAAATGACAACTGGCTGAGTTGTCTGCAGGTGACTAGACAGAGTTGTATTTCTGCTTCTGTTCTCTATCTCCCATGGACTTCTTTTACTCAGCTCCCAGCTACTCAGTTAACCCCCTGCTTCTCAGCTTGAGGGGGTTTCTGTTTGTTTGTTTGTTTGTTTTAAATACAATCTCATTTTTGCAAGGCTTTTTAAAAATTAATATTCCCTTTTTAGGGATAGATCTCACACAAACTTAATCATCATGGAGAACTCGGAGAGGCACAGCAGAGAGTGCAGTGACTTCCCATGGAGTGAACAGCTGGAGAATGGTAACATGAACATATCCACCACCAGAGGAGCAACAGGACTTTGCTCTGTACTAGGCACTCCATAGGATTCACCAGAATATCTGCACATGTGAATAAATTAAATATGATCACAAGTTTAGACACTTCATTGCACCCGCTCTAGGTTCCAGCCTGTCAAAGGACGAAGCCCTCACAGTCTGTGGCTGACACCATTCCCACAGATGCATCTTTGAGCAATTTTAAAAGTTAATCAGTCTGATTTTGACCATCCATGTGTTGGGCAAGGTCTCTCTGGTGGGCCATAATCAGCTGCATGATCGTGTCTGATATGTGCAGTGCTCAATTTAAGCAACTAGAAACAACAGTCTGCATGACAGGATAATCATTCATCCCGGGTGCCTCGTGCACCGCCAGGATGAAGGCTGAGAGCCATCTAAACAGCTAAGCGTGAATTACTACACCATAATTCAAAGTCAGTGGGATCTTTTATTAATCATTTATAGAGCTGTGTATTATTAATATATGCAGAAGCAGCGGTCTCTCTCTCTCTTTCTCTCTGGTGGAATTTGTTTCTGTGAGTGATTTGGGGGAGACCAAGGAGATGAAGAACCAGAAGCCCAGCAGAGCTTTCCCAAAAGAGCAGGAGAGCTGCAGAAGTAGGTCACGAAACCTCTCAGTAGGTAGATTGGTCCTTCCCTCATTAGGCTATTTTTAAGCACGCAGGACCAGGTCCTTAGCTACTATAAAGGAGTTTGGTCCCATTGATTCCTTTTCAGCCAGACATATTGACACTCTCTGAAAATTAGGCCCGTGATTATTTAAATATAAAGAAATACCCTGCAACAAACCACAATTACAAACCCAAAAGATACACTGAGTGTGCAGTAACACTAAGCAGGACAGGTGATGCACTGCAGCAACAGTAACACTTTAATGTTCCTGGGGCCAAAGACATGGGGCCAAAGTGCTTTTACTGCTTGATGATGAATACATTATAGAGGTGAAGCTGTCTCTATGTACTTATAAAGCAGACACTGCCTTCTTGTTCATTGGTCTATGATTTTGCTTACCAACACATTAGAGCTGCCCTCTAGGACTTCTTCACTTGAGGACTGAATCTCTGAACCACTATGAAAGATTAAAAAGCACTCTTGGTTTTACAGAAATCCTCTTGGTTTTACAGAAATCAGCTCCTCCTATTTAAACACCTAATTAATTTCATAGCAAGAATTCCTCAGCATTTTTTCTTTTCAATCTATTTATTGGCCTGTTCTCTGCAGCACCTTACAATACAGCAAGACCGGCTTCCTTTGTCTGCTAACATCTGTAATGTTACATGAAAAAGCAATTTTAAGGAATGAAGTATTTATCTCCTAGCAACTTTTACAATTAAATAAAAAAAGAAAAATTTTTTTTTGTTTGGTTTTGGTTTTTTGTTTTGTTTTGTTACGAGAGCTGAATAGGAAATATTTTCTCTCCCCAGGTTGTTTCTAAGAGTCCAAACTTATATATTTTGCAACCAAAGAAAACCCAAGACCTTGGGAAGTTTTCCACAAACATATTTAAAAGTCTGCAAAAGGCTGGAGTAAAGCTTTTTCACCAGGGAGAAAGTAAACTAAGGTCCTATGCCAATGTGTAATTATCTAAAATGACAGTACAAAATTATTTCATTAGAAGTAACTCACTGAGTCCTTCCCAGTTAATTCTTATCCCAGCTACCCTCCAGCATTGGGGCACACTCCTGCCAATTTTGAAACCAGGGAATCTTGACTTGAGTCAAAGCTTTCAGAATCCCAGGAGGGGCCCGGGACATTCCCCCATGCTGAAAGGAAGAAAATAAATGTTCCCTCCTGCTCCTCCTTTCCCTCCTCCTCCTCCTCCTCCCCTCTTCCTCCTAGCTTGGACCAGAAACAATACACTTTAGCCAAGAGCCTTTCTGTAAGGATTTGTGTGTGTTCAAAGAAAAAGAATATTTTTTCCTTAACAGCTTCAATTTAGAATAATCAGTTTAAGAGACAAAAGAAAAAAAAAGTGAAAGATATTAACTCTTTAGAAAGTGTGTCAATGAAAAAAATCATATTAATCCATAGATCTCACAGTGTGAAAATTAACATAATTCTATAAAGCTCTAAGACCAAAATATTGCTGCTAAGACACATCTAAGACCATAACATAGAGCAGATAACAGCTGAGACCTAGCTTTTTCTAGTTTTGTCATGCAATTTGATGGAAATTTTAAAAATCCAGTTTTTATGTGACGCTGTCCACTTAGTGACATTGATATATGTTTTGAGACCATTTGCAATCCAAAAGCCGATCCTGGCTAGGACCAAAAATTTTAGTTGTCAAAAAAGTTGATTTTATGATTGTTTTCATTTCACTTTCAGGCTGATTTTCAGTGGTTTGTGTCTGTCAAGAAGCGTGTTTTATCCTTGCTGAGAGGCTTGATGAAAACCTGAGCAGTGCCTTATATGTGTAGTATAACTCGTAGAAGGGTGGTAAAGTTCCATCACTTTTGAATTGATGAGTAAAAAAAGCTACATAGATGCTAGGTGGTTTTCAAGATTCACAATTGTCAATTTAAATCTTAGAGGAATTTTCAGTTAAGACATCTGAGTGCTTTTGGATCTGGAGCTTAGGAACGTACCAAATTTAGCTGAATAAATTTTCAGGATTTTAAATTAGGAAAAAGCACAGTTCACAAAGAATCTTGCAATTTTAAAAAAAACCAAGCTACTTGGATATTTACATCATTTACAAATGTATGTAATATTTTCTGATCTATAGCTTACACTCATGAATGATAGTTTAGCTTACAAATAAAATGAGATGTACAGATAGCGCATGAAATGAAGTACTGGTTTGCATTGCTTTGTAAAGACTGAATTTATATTAAAACCCATTTTCTTCATTGTAAAACCAGTCTCCAAACCAGAATCTAAATTAACTTTTTGGTGGGTTTTTTTTTCCTGCAGATAGGAAAGAAGGCAATTCAACTGCTTTATTCATCTTCTGCTAGGGTAACGAGCTAAGGGGTCCCTGAGAGGACCCAGGTGAGGCTGAGCAGGTCTGAAGGCCAAGGTGATCCCAGGACCAAAAATTTGTAAGGTAGGAAGGCAGCCCCGTGCTGCCAGCCTGGCTCCTGCTCTCCCACACATCTCACCCAAAGCCTTCCCTGAGCCGTGCACCAGCCCACCGCCTCACCCAGCCTGCGGTGGGATTGGAAACACCACGAAACCAAAAATAGCGGTAGAAGGTGGACAACCTCACTTTACTTCCAGGTCTGGGAAGGGATGGCGTGTGGGAGATGTACATGCTGCAGGCTGTCCCAGGGCAGAGGACAGAGGCTGCCTCTCCTCTGCCCTTGGGTCTGACCCTGCCTATCAGGAGGCATTTTGGGGGTTGGATTGTGGAAACGTCCTCTACAGCATCTGATATACAACTTGCACGTAACACACGGCAGGCGTAACACACGTGTCTCTCTCTAATGGATAAGATTTTAAATGTCCTTGCTCTAAGCTGCATGACTCATCCAGAGACAGGCACCACTGCTGCCTGTTTTCCAAACCCAAAAAAACTAGGAGCTGATGAGAGACTTGGTTGCTTTTTCACACCTTTGTGATCTATTTCTTCAGGAATATCTCTCTGGGACTAGGTAATGGTAATTTAATGGGCTCTTTCCTCCAGTATCCACCTTTTACTGGCTAAATGCAGTGCAGTTCACCTGTCTGATGGATTAGGAGAGCAATCCCTCCTTGTGTAAAGTAAAGCCCATAAGTCACAGACTGCTCTGCTCTTCATCTGAAAGTGCAGTGTGGAGTTTCACTACAATTTCAAAAGACAGGGTGAACAGGAGCAAGGCAGCAACTGAATTATTTTTTCTGTACTCATTGAGCTTCTGATTTTCGGTGCTTCCTTCTTAGTGAATTTAGTTGCCCCTTAGCTGAAGCAAAAGGCAGCTTTAGCAAGGTTCAGAAACGTTTCTAGATCAGAGGAAAACGTGCTGTCATCCATCAGTGCGTTCCCAAGCGATGCAGAGCTGAGGGCAGCGGGGCAGGTGTTGCTGGTGGCTGAGGGGGCACTTGAGGAAACCCTCCCCACCAGAGCCCCTGCGGTGGCTGCTCAGAGTGAACAGACACAACCACCTGCCCACCACACAATCCACACCTATCAGCTGACCAGCCTCAGAGTGGCCTGTACAAGCCTTCACAGACGCAATACTTAAGTTATTTAAGCATCTTAGTTTTGTCCTCTGGAATAGAGGCCAATATGATGTGATCTAATATAGGGTCTATTTCTAAAATGCACCCTAGCTTGAAAATGTGCTGCAAAATAATGCTGTTAGTGAAGGTTTTAAAGATAAACAGTCACTAACAACAGTCTTTTAGCTGAGTACTAAACTGTATGGTACAGAATAAAGATGAGGGCACTTCACAACTGGGGCAGCACAAGCTACATTAAAAATTTCAATATGCTGCCATGCTACATGAGTTACATTAAATTGTTTTTCCTGTATTTGAACTTAACAGCTGTTCGCTCTTTCTTTAAACAGGACATTCTCCCATGCAAAATCATTAAAAGCCTATTAACATGAAAAGCCAACCAACTTTGAATGTTAATAAAATACAGATTGTTACACTTGTCTTCCTTCTTCTATCAGAATAAGGAAGAAGAAATGGCCAGACTCACTTCTAGAGATTGGCTGGTATGGCAGAAATGGTAAATACCTATCCCTCCTCACTAGCAGCAATGCAGGGCAGTTTTCTAAATCCATTATAAAAATAATTTGCCAGATATCTTTATAACTTAACCTTTGCATCCATATTCTGAAGGGTGGCTTAGGAACCTCTCAAATTGGGACAACCTCACAAGAAACAAAGATGATTATGCCATATTTCCTACCATTTTCCTACTTAAGGTCCTTGAGAAAATTTTGCTCAGCCTTAAAGCAAGTGACTTTTATTCTAGAAAAGAGAAAATATACAAGACATCAGCTCAACAGATGTGAGATAGAGGCTGGAATGGAAAAACTTATATATTCTTAACTATATACACAAACACTAAATTTCAAAGCTCATCTGAAAAAATATTGCAGTTGTTGCACAATACTATTATTTTTAAAGTTGACTTCACAAATGATTTTCACATGCATTAAAAAAAAAAAGAAAAGCAAAAGGCAATGTGATATTTGGGATATAAGTAAGCATTCCTACACCTAGTCATCAGAAAGCTCATTCTATGTGCTTTAGGGTGCACAAACCTGCTATTTTTGCCTGGGCATTAGAAAGGTAATTACTTTACATATTCTTTTATTCTGCTATTATCTTTACCCACATACATATTCTCAATTTCACATAAGCATCCCAAATCCACCCAACTGCCCCCATAAACTGAGATCTGTATGACAACCTAAATTCCTTAGATAAACTCCCCTAAGTAAGGTTACCATGTACAAAGGCCTCTGAGAGCACAAAGAAGGGCACGCACAGAGGGCTAGAAGATAAAGCCTCCCATCATTTTTAGCATTACAGCTGCTATCTCTGCCCAAATCCTCTCTAACAACTGTACAAACCATTTCAAGTAAAAAGACATTAATTGGGTCAGAAAAAATGAGAAGTAAAAGAGAAATATAATAATATAATATAGAAAAGGGAATTTAAAAAAAAAAAAAAGAAGTCTCAGTGGAGTGCATCCCATCCAGCTCCAGCTGCTTCACTTTGAACTTGAGGGCTGCCCCAATTTTTTTGCAGGGAGCTCACCTAGAGCCTCAGCCATCTCTGGAGTCAGGCCAAAGCAGCTGGGGGACTTGCTGCAGCCAAGCTTTTTGGTATCAAAAGTGAAGAGTCTCTGCAGGAGGAAAAAAGGGAGTCCCTAACACATCTACAATCTGTTTCTTTTGGGAGGAGGTTGTTGATAGTGTATTTGAAGTGATAAGCAACATCAAGCTTTTTGTCCAGGGCTCTATGCTACATATTTAAGCTAAAGATACTTTTTTAAAGCTAATCAGAGAAGGCTGTATAACATCAGGTAGGAAGTGTAGAGGGTGGTCTGGTAACTTTTTCTTCTGATGAACACTTACAAATTTAAATTTGCCCTGAAAACAAAATGATACTTCCAAACACAGGAGATTCAAGAATAAAATTCCCATTAACAGCTATTAACAAGAGTGATCAGTGTAAATCCCTTCATATTAAGGGAAGAATAAACTGGAATTCGAAGACTCTCTAAGGAAGAAAGAGAAGTTAGAAACAAAAGCACCAAAGACTCAGATCTCTCACCAGGCTTGGGAGCAGGGATCTACTGTCATCTCTGGGGCTTGGTCCCTGTAATGTCTCAGCAACTGCCTTGATCCTTCCCATTTCCCAGATGACAGCCAAGTCTGTAGGTGTTTGCTGGGCAAGGAACCCACCAGAGTACCTAGCCTAGGCACAAAAGATGCATTTTTACCTTTCTGAGGCTTTCTGGGTTACAAACCCAGGTGTGCTGTGGGTGAAACACATGGTAAAAAGTGAGAACATGGCAGTCTCCATCCACACAGCTGCTGAAGCCCTGCAGCAAAAAAACAAAGAGTCATCAAATAAAGTACACTGACATGAAATTGAATTTACTGAGAAAGTACAGCACTATCATCAGCTGCTTAGGGAACTTGTTTGGTGAGTCCTCAGAGACGGTTAGGATGGTTGTTGCCTATGAAATACAGAGGCATGGGGTGGCATGTTTTTAGGACTTGGTCTTGTGATATCTCACCGTCACCCCTGAGTTACCGAACACGGACTGAACCATGGTAACTGATTACTTGTTTCTGCTGCCTGTCTACTGCAAATGTGTGAGAAACTGTGTTCGCTCTGACCCAGTTTCATCCCTCTGCGAATACTGCTGTCCACACTGACCACAGGCTATGTTCACAAGCTGGGCTGACTCTCTCGGCTCAGATGATGCAGGATAATGACCGGACTCAGGCAGCTAACTCCCCAGTGTGGCTGAAGCCTCAGACACCTCAGCCTTGCCTTTTCCTGGGAAGCACACTTGCTGCCAGCCTTTGTGTATCCTCTTTCCCACCCAAGGAGCATCCAGCATCCCCTAGGCTGCACAGCTGCACCCACCTTTACCAGCATCTCTTATAACCCAGAAAAGTCTTGTTACAAACCATAATATCGTCAAACATTATTGCCTAGTTCCATGGGTATTTGTGTATTATGTGGAAACGTATCTCCCTTTCCTTTGACTTGGAATATTCTCAGATTTTCTGTGACTCCTCCTATTTTCCCTTGAGTGGGAAACAGGGACAACAGCTGCTCCTCCCCTGTATGAATGATTTTTAGCCTTTGTACCCCAAAAGGCACAAGGCAGAGAGCCCAACAGCACAGCCAGCTGGCAGGGAGCAGCAGGTAGCAGCAGCTTAGTTCAATTCCATGGTTGTGGAATTGAACTAAGGCCACTAAAGGCCCTTTAGTGGGTGACAAGGGGTACGTGGATGACTCCTTCCAGATTTCTTTTTATTTTGTCTCCTTTTTTATTTGTCTCGTCTCTAAGGGAAACAACTCTAACCTTATTAATCTCTCTTTATATGAGAGCTTTCCTGTGTTCCAATTATGTTTGTCACCATTCCCTGAACCCTTTTTACTTCTTTTGTTGTTACCTTGAACAAAGATGGATAGAACAGCAGAAGCAGAAGCCATTCTGCAGACACACAACTTGCGAACTACAGAAAAACAGGTCAAGGCTAAACTGAACTTTGGATCAGCTCTAGCAAGGTCAGCAGAGTTACCTTAGGAATGAGTGTACTCCTCTTCAGTTGCTTCTTGCCAAATTCACGTTCCTTAATACTGCATAAGCTGTGAAAAGCAACTGTGCTGTCCATTGCACATGCAATTGAAGTCACGTTAAACGTATTTTAGCTGGAAATGTGGATACACAAAAGCCTTTCTGAGCATTTTAGCAAAATTATGCCTAAGCTTTTCTGTATGGCATTGCAACACACGACCAGAGAAATGATCTGGCCATCTGAAACTCCTGTTCAGATTACGGCCAAAATAAAGGGACAAGAAATCTACTGCAAATTAATCAAGGCCCTGCCTTTTGTTCCCATGACTTGTGCTGTCCAGTGCTGTCTAACAGGTTTTAGATCTTCTCATTATCCATACACAGACTTTTCCTTGCTTTTATTTTTACTAAATCCTTCATTTTGTGCAGCAATCAATACCATAAATTAATAATATACCACTCAGGATATGCTGCTTTTCACTTCCATTTCAAATTGCCTTGTTTTGGCATTATCCTCAAGAATAAATAGGAGACCTTGATTTTCTATAACATTTATTATTTTGTGCATCTTCCACTCCATATTGACTCTATTCATACATTTACTTTTTTTATTCACTCTCTGAATCAAGCAGCTGTGGTCCCTCCATCTCTCTATACAGAAATATTTCCCAGCTTTTAGGTGATGCCTGTTGGCATGGCAAGACTCTGCTTTGTCCAATTACTCTGTAACATAAAGGAAACCTGATGCAATACAACTAACTGTCCATTAAGTATAATAATGAGTTATCTTTGTGTACGTTCTTAGGCTTTTGTCACTTTTAATCAGGCAGAAAAGTTTAGACCAGGATCTTGATTGGTGCCATCTTTCCTACCCCCCTATAGCCCTTGCAGCACTTTATCTAACCTGTGGCAGCTGACAGTAGTTCTTCCAGACCCTCTCAGCTCCTAAGGCCTTTTTCTTCCAACAGTTTATGGGAATGTAGAAAAGAAGTAAGACGGAAGCACGATCAGAAGAAGTGAACTGAGCCACATAACAGACCAGTGCTGGAACAACCATCAATGCTCTACCTCACAGCACCAGCTTCATGGCCCGAACCAGCAAGATCTTCCCTCAGGCAGATGTTTTTGACTTGGCAGTGATTATAATTGCTTTCTGTATTAAGGATGCACAGTGCAATACGGTGATTTCTATTCTGTAGAGTCAGTGTTCACAAAGAGAAGAAACCAGCAAATGCCAAAACAGATTTGTAGTGATGTGTATGTTAGTGCTGAGCTCAGGGAAGTTTCACCAATCCAGTTTCTTCATCAATAACCAAATAAAAGGCTGACAGTAGCCCAGTTTCATGCAAGTGATCCAGGTTTCATGACCCCCTGCAGAGAGCCTACTCTCCAGCTGTAACCACAGCCCCTCCCCAAACTGCACCAGAGCTCTCATGTCCTCCCCCTCCACGGGGCTCGAGACTGACCTCCTTCTCTATGGATGCAGAGAGCAAAGGGCTACACAGACACAACATGCCAGTTCCCAGCTGGACTCTGCTGAATAAGAGTGTCACAGATCTCTGTAAGATTTGCAGTCATAGCCAGCCAAAGGCATATTCATGAATTCTCACTTTGAATCCCATTCCATTTAAAAAATGCTGTCCCCTTGAGGTTTTTTTTCAGTACTTGCAAACCTGCCAGCTTTTTTAACATATAAATAGGAACATTTAGTAAGAAAACAGGGACATGATTCTAACTCTATCAAAATACATCTGATAGAAAGAGCTTTCAGGAGAGAAAGAATTGAAACGATTCACTGCTTTTAAAGAATGGTTAAAACCCCATCTTTCATTACAGCAAGACCTAGGAGGAATGGCTTTGATCCCTCAATATTATCGGACCAAAGGCAGTTAATACCTACTTCTACAGTAGCAGCATTAACTATTTTACAGAATTCTTTAAATTACTTCCAGGGCTATTAAAGTCAATCGTAAAATACCACTGCGTTTACCTAACCAAAATTCCCCCACCAGATCAGTCCACAAAAGCCTTTAGAAGTTTCAATATCAAGTGTCACAATTCTGAACTTCTGACACTTTCAGCTGGCTTCATCCCACTAACTTTGGGAACCTTAGCCAGAAACAAAGATCTTGCGGAGCTCCTCTGAAATTAATGGAGAATTCTGAGCAATAATTCAGGCTGACTGCCACATGGGATGAATCCAAGATCTTGTCCCACAGAGAAATATCCAGCCCTGGGTTATATACTAGGCTCCCTGTGGTATATGTGGGGACACCCACATGTCTCTGAACAGGATCTAGGAAAGCCACCAGAAGGAACAGAGAACTCTTTCATCTAGCTGGCACTGAGCTGGGGGGAAAACCTTTTCTCCCTCAGCCCTAGGAAGCTACTGATGCAACCTTCTCGGTTTCCTTGGTTTTTAGGAGCAGTGAGGACACCCATTCAGGTCTGTGGGAGCCTTGCCCATTCACCTCTGCCAAGGCAGTTTGAACCTAAATCTTGTGGCTACCAGCATATATCTGGATGTCACTCTCCAGTTTCTTGAGGTTAATTTTTCCAGTTTTAATTAAATGATTGCATGTCTGTTGAGCTAGCAAGTCACAAAATGACTCGCTAATCTAGTCACTTGGAGTAGGCATGGAAGACTACATCATTACAGTTTCCGCTCTCAAAATCATTCAGTTATTTGCTATAAAACATTGATTGGAGAAGAAATCAAAACATTGATCTAACAGAAGAAATTACCATGTTTAGTACATATATAAGAATACCTAGTTACTCTCAGCAACGAGATAGTGTTGATCATGTTCCCAACACATCATTCAAAAAATTAAGGACTTTTCTGGCAGAAATGTAGAAGCCTAGAAATTTATTATTCTGCCAGGGTCAGCTAGCAACAGAAACAAGATTTTAAGTATTTAATTACGGTTTAAGTATGTAGGATGTGCTAGGAAATCCTACTGTTTCCAAATTTCTCTACAACGTGAATCTTAGGGGAAAGCCCAACAACTGCAAGGAAAGAGGACATGCTGGACTCATTTAGTCTTGTTCCCTCTCCCACATACAGATGGAGATATACGTGTGGCACACTGCCATTCCTAATTCAAAATTATATAAATAAGTATATCATTTTTGAATGACACAAGGAGTGAGTTGGCCTGCTATCTACATGCCACTCATCATGGCATATTGGCATAGCATGTTTGCTAAATAAGATAAATAAATAGGGGTTTACCTATTAGTCTGAGAAATAAAGCTCACAATGTTCAGATCTGTGTCAAAAATGTGAACATACTACTTGGAGACAACATTGTGCCACCTATAAGATTACTAGGGCCGTGTGCAAGACTGGGAAAAGGCTAGACAAAGTAATTATGGGAATCACCACTGAAGGGAATGGAAAGTCATATATTTAAGCAAGTAAACAGCCCAACAAAAATGAAACATCAACATAAAACAATGAAAAAAGTATTGACAGAATGAAAAAAAGACAACATAGGAACATAGAAATAGAAAAAAAAAAAACAAAAGAAAATAAGAGCGATCAAGGTCATTTTTATGCACTTGTACACTGGAAAAGAACAGTCTTCAATAATTTATGTGTACTAGGATTTTTTTCTGATTGAATAGCACTACAAAATGCTTTTGTGTAATATATTCCTTTTTCTATAAACTCTCATAAAATCTGCACATATGTTTCATATAGAGACATATTTTATAATATAATAACTCATTCCTTAACCTCACTGTGAAAATGTAAATTATCTGTCTTTCAATAATGAAGAGGAGAATCAGATTCAGGTTAATGAGAAGATTTGTCTGATTAACCTTCTCCACATTCAATGACTTGTAATGGTCCATCAGTCATCCACGCCCATGTAGGGTTTGCAAAAGAATTAAAGCCATGCCCAAAGATATACTTATAGAAAAAATCAGAGGCCACTAAATAAAATCTGGAGCCCTGTGTTAATCAATGAACTTCAGGAAAACATACTTAGGGCATTCAAACACCTAAAAATGCACTCTGCATGACCGAATTACTGGAGTTTACAGTCTTTCTGAAATTATATACCCAGGTGAGAATTGGGTCATATAAATAAATAGGGTCAAAACCAATAAAAAATACACAGAGATTTCCACTTGTTAATAAAAACAAATCTGCTGAAAAATAATAGTGCTTAGCAATTGGAAAATTACATTCCTGTATGTAATACTAGTTGTTAGTCTTAATCCAGTTAGCAGCAGTGAGAAGATAGCTGCATCTCATGCTCTGATGGAAAAAAGTCTGCACTCTGAAAAACGAAAATGAGGAGGTAAGATAGATTTCATTCCCTCTGTTAATGCTGTGGTTACTTTGCCCCCATAAAACTATGTGGGGAAACTCCTGCCTGACCAGGATCTGTCAAAGAGATAAATACAGATGTACTTTTTCTGAAGATGCCAAGTAAATATAGAAAATGCCATTAACTCTTGTTTAAACACTAAAAACAGAACCAAATCCACAATGTGTGGGTGGAACCAGGTCTTGGCATTTCAGGTATTCACAGGAGTCATTTTAAGAAAAGATGTGTTAAAACACGTAGGACTTTCATTGTCATGTTTGAGGCTCTAAATCAGGCACTAGTTTCCAGAGATTAAAAACTGTTCCTTTGTGTGGGTTACTACATAATATACCTTTGAAACATAATGAATTGATCACTGTGCAAGAAATGGTAACAGAGTCATCACACTAGATGTCTGCTAAAATATAGCAATTCTTCTGTTCCTGTTATTATTGACAGAGCAAAAACAATAATTCATGGCCAGTAATTTACTGGATAATTCTTGATTTTTCTCTTTATGAACAGTCAAAAACAAAAGTTCAAACTTTCAAATATGGCTATTATTCAAAATTAGTTTTTATTTCTACAAAATGTCCCAGAGTAGAGCATTCATTAAGGTAAAGTAATTGAGAGTATGGACTACATTAGTAGGCTATACTAATGGCCTTGTTTCAGGCTTCAGTCGGGCTCATATCTGCAAATATATGTGAAAGGGCAAATTGAAAACACTGAATATTACAAATTAATATGTGATGTAAAATTAACTTTTGAAACAAAGAACATAAATGGTGACTTTTTGCTTGCTCATGATGCAAAGTTGCAAAATATTGAGTGCTTAGAAAACCAAATCATAGTATGTGCTGACTTTCAAGTGCCAGATATTCAGACCCAAGAGCTTTCTTTTTTTCTTGTTAAATTCTGTCTTTTTCGCAAGCCTAGCCAAAGGACAGACCCAACCTACCAGCTATACTAAGGGAAGCATCTGGCCAGCAACTTGGTTCTTATTTTTCAGCACCACCGTCTTAATTATGTTTTGCTAATTATGTTATTGACCTTCCTCTAAGGAATCTCCTCTCTCGTGAAAACAGTATTAACTCAACTAATTTAAAAACGGAAGGTGTTTCTTCTTTTTTTAATGAAGCAGCGAGCATTCTAAAAATGGCATGAAAAGGAAGGGTACCAGAGCACAAATACCTCTGCTGCCTACCTTGGGCCATCTCAGACTAATGGAAATTACTCTCTTTCTTGTTGCCAAAACTACAGACTGTGAGCGGAAATAGGCAAACTATGTCTTCACCATAATAATCAGCTTAATGTCGGTCATAATCCGCTATGATAAGAATACTGGGGTTTTTTTACAAAACATAATAAAAAATATTTTATCGATATGAACAACATCAAAGACAAACCTCCAGGAAGCAGGCGTAGATTGCGTTCTGGTAAGCAAAAGATAAAATCATAAGGGGTCAGGTCTGAAAGACATTTTGAAGATAATTTGCTAAGAGAACCAAAAGACGTAGTCAAATCTCTCTCAGACTTGCTGTAGGCAGTCAGACTGCCAGGGAATCAATGGGGCAAATGGGGTTGCCAGAAAGAGGAAAGCTGGGTGGGCTTGGTAACCACAAAGAGGAACTCAGGGACATTCCCATTGCATGGGCGTTCCTGGTGAGAACAAATAGGAGCCGCTCAAATGTAGTAGTGGAATATTTATGACAGAACAATAAAATAGGTAGTAATGAATCAGCAGAACCCTAAGGTATTCCCCCAGAGTTGTAAAAGAACTAAGTGCAGTGCTCAGCTCTCCTCTTAAAAGGTAGATGTGAACTCAGTTTTGGAAAGGAAAATTAGAAAAGGTCCAAACATCTATAGATGTGTAATTTTGATGTAGGAACACCAACATAGGGAACTTATGATAAAGCCTAGAATTTCTGTAGGGAGAAAATCTTAAATCATAAATCCACTGAGCTCCTTGGAAATAGTCAGTGAGAGAATGGATTGTGGTGGTGCTGTTAATGAAGCATGCTTGTGTTTCTGAAGAGGTTTTGAAAACGTCCTTCCCAAAAGCTTCTTAAATAACTAAAGCTCTTATAGTAAAAAAGAAAGGGTAGGAACAAAAGGTCAAAAGGGGCTTTTCTTGTTTTTTTTTTTAAAGGGAAATTTCCAGGGCAGTCCCACCAGCATCTGTGGATTTGTGTGCCTGCCCCATTCACCAAAAAATCATCTGAGACAAGCAAATAGCAGCATGGCAGGGTTTGTAGATGATACAAAATAGTTTAGGGCAATATAAACAAAGGCTGTCTGCAATGTGACAGAAACAGCTCACAACAGGTGGGATTTATTTTACCTAACCACAGCATAGTTGTTAGAGAAACAAAGAACCACCTGAGGCTCATTTTGTACCCAGTGGAGAGAAACAGGCTTGATTCCCCTGGTCTGTTTGGGATATATACATTAGACCTGGAGGAATCACAGCCCTGGAGATGCCTCTTTCTCTCTGCTGCCTATAATGGGATCACATGGTGCCTGGCTCAGATGATGTTTTTCTACATTTAGTCTGATGAACAGGCTCTGGATATGCAGGCTGTAAAATAACAGACAAAAATTCAATGTCAATAAATGTAAAATAATGAATATGGAGGGAAACAATTTTAACTAGGCATATATAACTTAATGGATTTTAAGTTGGCTGTTACCATACAGAAAAGGGAACTAAGAGTCACTGCTGGTAGGTCTGTGAGAAGCACTCAGTTCACTGTTAACAGCGGTCAGAAAGACACACAGTTTTGTCAAGTGCCAATATCTGGGGACACCGAGCTCTTCATAACATAAGTACAATGTAGGACAGGTCAGATGGGAGCTTTATTAACCACGATCACAGGGAACAAACATTTGGACAGCACTGGTCTCTCTGCTCCCCTGTGCTCTGCCAAGTGATTGCAGAGAGCCAGCCTACAGACTGTGTCAGTATGTAAGAAAGGAATAAAAGTCAAACCAGAAATTATGGTGTTGTGTAGATGGTGTGAAATTACCCTTACTGGTGACAGTTCAGGTCCAGCTATTTAAAAAATCATCACAGAAATGGTACAGATGTAGGAGAAACACAGTGAGGATGGTTCAAAAGTGGGAACATCTTCCAAATAGGGAAATATGAAACCAGCAGAACTCATTACGTGCAAAAAGACATTTAATTGGACTGAAATGAGGAGTGGTGTGGAGAATTTGCTGGTTATTCACTTTTGCAATTCTATCAATGTCAGAACTGGCTTGTCATCACAGGCATGTGGACAACAGCATCATGTGGTACCTAGAGTAGTGAAAGCCGTTAAATTCTAAGGCACTGCAGCCAGCTCCCAGGAGGGGGATGTGGGTGAGAACATCAGAAGGAAGGTGTTCCACAGCAACCTTTAGGGGAAACTAGAGATGAGAGACCAAAGAGAAAGCTAAAAGGAACTAAAACCATACAACGTGTGACAGGAGAGGCAGAAGACTGCCGAGAAGGCTGTGCACAGTGCAGGAATCAAACAGAGACCTGAGAGATATGTAGATCTTGGAGAATCCCTGTGTGTAATGAAAGATAAGTCAAATAAACATAGTTTCTTAATCCTCTAACAGCATGGTGTCAAAGTAGAAATACAGCATACTTGCTGGACTGTCGAGTGTGAATCCCAGGGAAGCATGCTGGAGGCTGAGCATCCAGAGATAGCTTTAGCACAAGGACAGGGAGCCTGGGGCATCATTTAAGGGGCAAGTCTTAAAAGGGTCCTAATAATTCATTGTGAAACAGAAAACTGCGACAAAGGGTAGAAAACACTGAAAGACTTGTAGATCTAACAGATTGATCAGAACTGTGATCTTTCCACAGCAAATGACCTCAGAAAAACCCTGCAAAACCTAGTTATGTTTGATGTATAGCATATGTGACATAAATATATATTTATATATAAATATAGAATATTTTAACAGTCTGAATATATGCATTTGGGAAAATGTCTAAGCTGTTGATTGAAGATTGATTCTTCAGAACTGCCAAAAACTAAAAATCTAACAACACGCAACAAGAATTTGTGAATTAGCAATTTCCATATTGGAGACCTTCCAAACACAGTAAGACTATGAAAAATGCCAGAACAAGAATTAAAAAGAATCAGAAATCTTCTTCCATGTACTTCAGAATTGGTATACAGCAGCTTCATGCAGGAAAGAAAGACGTACTTCCAGATGCTACAATCACTTAGAAATGCATCAGATTATATTCTGTCCTGCCTGAAAGAAAATTATAGAGCCAACTCAATATTCAACAGTCATGTACTACTGTGAGCTTAAACACAATGTTTAAACTACAACCTTTACAGAGACTGGAGAAATGCAGAGGTAATCCTTGCTGGAAAGAGGCACAAGCTCAGTTTGCTTATGGACCCTCTAGTACTTGCTCCCAGAGCAGGAGAGAGAGCAGAAGCTGGGCAGGGGCAGGAGGATGGGGCAGAGGGACCGTGGCAGTGGGACAGCAATGTCAGTGGCACTGGCTCTGGGGGTTCTGCTTCCTCCGGTTCCCACCATGCCACAGGGGACACTGAAATGTTCAGCACAGAGGCAGGAATTTGCCCAGGCCCTCCATGGGGATGTAGAGCACAGTCTGCTTTTTTTTTTACTTTTCTCTTGTTCAGAAACCCATGCTGGATGATGCAAACCTTTGTGGTTAACAGCTTATTTAATAAAATATTGATTTCTTTTTTTCTCATACTTTAGGAAATAGGATCTTCAAGCATTTTGATTAAGTACTGTGGTTTCCTCAAACTCTTTTCAAGGTCTAACAAAGTCTAAATCCTAGACTGTTTCCTCTTAAATTATATCCCTATTTTCTACAAGCCTTTTAAAAATAAAGTATGCCCACCAAAATCACTGATGAAGGAGAACACCACAACTTTTCTGATTTATCCAACAGTACAGGTCCATCTACAGCTACACACAAAAAATTATGTAAGAGTAGTTTTGAGAGGAAAATACCCTCACTGAAAAACAGAGGTGTGAATAAATAAAATCTGTAATAGTTACTTGTTAAATAAAACTAACAAAGTGGAAAATAAATGGTATGTATATCTCAGAGGAAAAAAATTAGCATGTATAATTTAGACAGTATCAAGTAAATGCAATTAGACATTACACAAAAGGAATGCGCATATTATTTATTTCTATTTAATTAATTATAACCCTATTATTAGAGATGAAGATGTATAGGAGCTAAGGTATATAAATTTATCTCTTAAAAAATTTTGAAAACAGAAACCATCAATAATTTTTAATCATAAATGAAAATAAGATTACCCGTCTTGTTCTGAGATAGGATTTAACTGAATTTAACCTGATGTAAGAATACACACAATGGCATACAGACGTCTATAGAGAACATTTTTCAAAATACCCATGGTATTCCTATTAGTGCTCATCATAATATAGTTAAATAGAATTACATTAAAGAGTAACAGTACATAAGAATTGTAACTCCAAACTGATAAATTTTGAAATAAAGTATCATAATCTGAAACACTGCCTACAGAAAGCACATTTTAAATATTTGTCAGTGTCTCTCACTGTTAAGTTTGTAATTTTATGGGTCACATGAAAATTTATTTTAAATCAAATTCTACTTTTTTTTCCCCCAATATGAGTTCCCTGGAATTAATATGGATTTTTTTTTTCTTAAAACTTGTGGAATTTGCTGTACTGTATTAATACTTTCTACAGAGTATCAAAGAGACTGAATATGTACTGGAAGCCTTTCTGAACCAGGTTTTTAAGTTTGCCCAATGAAAAGCATTTGGCTGCATAACAGTTTTAACCAGCTTTAAAATTTCTATCACTCAAGTGGGAATAAATGGGTTCTTGGTTAATAGAGCTTGTGATGTTTGGCCATCTTTAAACTTTGTTTAAATTTGAGATAAACATGTTCACTGCACATAACTGAAATAATTTAAAAGTGTGGTCTACACACGCATGGCAACTTAAATTAGCTGAGGATTCAGTCAGAAATATTGTCCAGAGCACTCATGGAAACCTTATGCAGATTGCCTGTCTGCATATTTTCAGCATAGTCTGTAAGAGATTGCGCTGGAGTAAGCCAGAGGTAAATGCTCTTATCCTCTGTGTGCTATCTGCACTAGCAAAATGAATGCGTTATGGCCTTCTCTTTTTAACTTTACACAATTAAGGCTTGTGGCCGTTAGAAGAGAAGTCTGGATAAGACAAGAGGAAAAGCTCTAGCACATAATGGTATTAAAGAAAACTGATACAATGTACCAAATGGCTGAATCAAAGGAAAGTGAAAGATCTTCAAAGTATTGACACTACTGCCGAAGAAAATGCACATCAACTTCGTTAAGTACCTTCAGCTTGCTCCTTTCACTGTGATGGGAAAACAGAAAAGTATCAGTTTTCTAGATCCAGACACTATCCATCTGTGTGTCTTGTCACGGCAATGGAGCTGCTAAAAAACAAAAGGCCTTATTTGTGAAAGAGAAAACATAAGTGTTGGAGTGTTGATATAGAATCATAGAATCTTAGAATGGTTTGAGTTGGAAGGGACCTCAATGATGATCTCATTCCAACTCCACTGCCATGGGCACAGGCACTTCCTACTAGACCAGATTGCTCAAAGCCCCATCCAACATGTCCTTGTACACTTCCAGGGATGGGGCATCCACAGCTTCTCTGGGCAACCTGTTCCAGTGTCTCACCACTCTCACAGCAAAGAATGTCTTCCTAATAGCTAATCTAAACCTACTGTCTTTCAATTTGTACCCATTACTCCTTGTCCTGTCACTACAGTTCCTGATGTAGCTCCTCTCCAGCTTCCCTGCAGGCCCCCTTCAGATACTGGGAGGTTGCTATGAGGTCTCCACACAACTTTCTCTTCTCCAAGCTGAACAGCCCCAACTTTACTTCACTAAACTACATAATTAAAAAAGGTTAAAGATGTATGACTCCTGAAACGGAAAATTCAAAGTCTTTATATGAGGAAGTTCCCCATTGGTTCTGTCCATCCACAAACTACAAATAAGTGTCTTGAAGGCCCACACTTCTGCTCAAACTCAAACTTGAGAAATAAGTTAGATACACATAAAATATGATAAAATTGAGTAAAATTCCCTAGGTTTTCCAAAGCCTAGACTAAAACCAACTGTCACTCAGGACAGAATCAATAACCCTGCCTTGTTATTCTTTCCTTTTTTATACTTGATCACCATTATTGGTCACTGTAAGGAAAACACAAGACATTGTCCTTTCTCAGCTCTATTTAGAATAACATCTCTAGTTGGTGGGTTTTGTGTTTACCAGAGGCAGGATGAGACACAGGGAAAGGAGTTTGCTTGTAGGGGCAACACATGCAGCTCTGAACGGAATGACCAGAAAAGTTACCCCCAAATTAAGTCCTCCCCACAGATTTAAAATTATTGGTGGGCCTGGCTTGCTAATAAAAGGATAAAATGCACCTTTGCAGCTCCATATGATAGAAACTATGGAAAGGAGGTTCTCTGCCACATGATGGATACTAAAGCCTCATAGAGCAGTGCAGGGAGTTGTGGGTATAGCCGGTCCAGGACATGCTGCTTCATCACCTCAGTGTGCTGAAACTCTCCCTTCACAGCAAGAAACAATTTTCCAGCACTGATTTATATCACTATTGATACTAAGGTCACTAAAGCCAAAATACTGACTGCACCAAGGGTAATATTTTAAGACTGTCCTGTGCTCTCCAGGAGCACTGATCCAGAGGAAGAGTTGGCACCTGGTGCTGGCATGGCAAAGGTGCTGCACCCAGCCCCAAGCAGAGGCAAAGGTGGGGGTGTGAAAAGCACAATCCCAGTTCCTGAGGGAATGAGGCAGCCAGGACTGTGAGCAGGCTCTGCTCTGGCAGGATGCCCACAGCCCAGAGGGCAGATGCTAGCAGGCGCTGTGTGCAGGTGTTCACACTCCAACATCCTTGTCCTGCCTCTCCCTCCCAATCTCCAAGACCTCCTCCAAAGTCTCTCACCTGAATTCCTGAGTGCCAGTGATGGCCTTCATGGGGCAGTCACCTTGACATGGGATGTAGGGAGCCCTCTGAATATAAAAATCTTGAAAGATCTTGGTGAAGGCCATTCCTGACATGTTTCACTCCCATTTCCAAATACAGCCCAAGAGTCTCTCCTGTCTTTCCAGCTGATGAAATATAGCTGTTATAAAATGCTAGCTAACCACATTTAGCGAATGGAGATAATCAAATAAAAATGAAAGTATACTTACCAAAGAAAAACAGTTTCCAAAACACAGACTTTGGCTAGAGGCTGTGTTTTGCTTAAGAGTCTGCCAGGAGATCTGTGGACTGTTTTGTAAACAGTTCTCAAACTGGTGTTTGTGGGAGAGACACGTGGGAAGGGGATGAGAGACAAACGGACATAAGAAATGTATCCCAAAGGAAGTTCATCAGGAAAGAAAATGCTCAAGAGCAGCTTTGATGGGATCTAAGCGAACTGCATACAGTGGAAAGAAGGTGAGTCGGGAATTGCTTGTTTCCCATTGTTTCCTGTTACACAAGAGCTAGGGGACAGCCTCAACTGTATGTTTAAGTCAAACAAAAGGAAGCATTTTTCCAGCATAACAGAGAACTTAATTGTGTAATTTATTGCTACCAAAGTTATAATGAGCTATAAAGGAATTTAATAAGTTTGCAAACAATGAGATTACCAGGACTGTTTAGCAGAGTGGTTTAGGTGCAATTGAGAGCCCCACCAGTCCAAACTCAATGACTGCTGAAGATGAGATGATGTCCTGGAGTACCAGATGGTGTTCCACACAAGAGAACCCTTCATTTATATTCTTTCTAATACACAAACCCTAGGCATCCTACACTGATCACTATTAGATTTAGCATTATGTAGTAGAGTCATAATCTGACCTAATTTGTCTTTCTCACATTCCAGAAGACAATACGCGGATCTTTCAGGGTTCTTTCTGATTCTTTCTGACCTAGCTGAAAATCTGTAAGTTGAAAAGCTGTAAGCCAGAGCTTAAAATGGTCCATTCTTCTATTTTATTCCCTCTACTCTCTTCCTTTGACATAAAGCAAGTGTTTCATTCATCTTCAAAAGGGCACAAAAATCAACCCAGAGAACTGCAGACTGCTCAGCCTACCATTGTTTCCTCAGGAAATCATCCAGTGAGTCCTCTTGGAGTGCACTTCTGGCACGTGAAGGAGAAGGTGACTGGGAACTCTCCTGGGCTGCATTAGTCGGTAGTTTGAGGGAAGGGGTTATCTAGATACTGAACAAGGAACAACATGGGCAAACTGGAGTGGGTTCAGCAGAGGCCCCTAGGCTGGGTGGGGGGCAGGAACACTTTCCCTTTGAAGAGAGAGTGAAGGAACCAGCTTGGTCAGCCTGGAAGAGAGGAAGCTATGGGAGGACCCAGGAGCAGCCCCCCGGCACCTGTGGGGGGGTTCTTAGCAAGAGGAGAGATCTGGGTTCTCATGGCAGGAGAACAAGAGACAAGAGGCATAATTTGAAATAAGAGACATTCAGATTAGTTGAAAGGGAACACATTTTCCCCACCAGGTTGTGGAAGAGGCTGCCTAGAGAGGCTGAAGAGTCTCCATCTCTAGAGGTTTTCAGGACTCAAATGGGTATATCCCTGAGCAATGTGGTCTGGGCTCAGAGGTGACCCTGCTTTGAGCAGAAGGCTGGTCTAGTGACCTTCCGAGGTCCTTTTTGTCCCGAATTATGCTATGAGCCGATGATACTGTGATAGCAGTGACAATACTGCCTTTCACTCAGTTCTATAGATTCAATTATTTTTTTTATCCTGGTACTTTTAGATTAATTGCTTTAGTTTTTCAAAGAAATACATTTGATGTGTGCTTTTTTGTGAGTTATGCTTACTGTCCTAACTTTTGAGCTGTTAAACTTGAAGTCCTGCTATGTACCACTGCCAGTACTGAGTTTAATTGCTACTTCCAGTTACAGCAGTGTTTCTTGCTACTGGAGTGTCCTGCTAAAGCAGGAGATGCTGTCCTCTGCTTTTGTGAGACAAAGCAGAGATCCAGCAATTCAAGTTGATGGACCAGTGCTGAGGGAAGCTGTGGCACCATGAACCTTTGGCTTCTCAGTCACCCCAAACACCCCTCCTGTAGGGCAGGCAGTACAACACATATTCTGGCACAAAGACCCTCTCCAGGATGCTTTAGGGGAGAGGAGTAACTCTTCCTAGTATAAAAAGGGGGTGCTGACTTTTAAGCTGGGGTGAGGATCTGAGGCCTGTGCAAGGGAAGGGTGCATCTCCAGATACAACCAGTCCCTGCTCAGGCTTGAGAGCTACATACCATCTTCGAATGGCAAACCTCACCCTGGAAAGAAATGCACACAGGAGGTTCCTGTTTCAGCTTTCCTACACAAGCTTTTCTAGAACACGGAAACAAGCAAGCCTTGGGTTATTCACAGGCTAGGAATAAATCACTTCTGTCATTTTGCTCAGGCAATTTTATATTTTTGAATTATATGGAAATAAGAGCAATTAGCTTTTAGACTATCATTCCTCTCACATATTTCAGCCTCCCATTTCCCATTCTTCTTTATAGGGCAGCTAATAGTAGATGTTTTGCTCAGATGGCTTTTAAGAACTGGAATGCACAGAATATAAAACTGTATTTTCTTTTCACATTTTTCCCACTCCTCAGAAGACTGCCCAGCACACACTTCATACTATACCTGTTTTGCTTCTTTCCTTTCATACTCTTAGAGTTGCATGCATTGGATTAGCTTCTATAATAAATCATTATTTAGCAAGGAGATAGTGGACTGTTGCATCACAGATGCAGATTGTTGGCATTGTCTTTTGCATTCTTGAGATTTGCAACTAGAGACACTTTCAAAGTTTTCCTGTTGCACCAAGCAACCTGTTAAAGGCTGACATCAGATACATGCAATTTTCTATCTTCTTGCAGAAGAAATGAGTTGAAAGAACTCACGAATTTTCTGGTGACTCAGTTTACCAAAACCTAATGTTTAACATATAAAATATATAAAATTTTAATTATTCTTTTGGATTTTCTTTTTTTTAATGCAATGGTTTTGGACCTTGTAGCAAAAAAATAGAAAAGCCCAAAAGCATGAATAGCAGAGATGCTCTCTCCCTGTGGACACCCTGAGCTGGGACTGCAGGGTTGTGCCAGGCAGTGCCCAGTTGACTGGCAGTGTGCTGGCCCCTGGCTCAGCACTAGCAGGAAATGCAGTCTACAGCTTCCAGACTCCAGTGCTCAGCCACCTTTTGCATTAACCTCTTGTCAGAAATCTAAAGAAAAAAATATCTTCAAAGCGAAGGATTGTGGAAAAATCATCAATAAATGTCACGTCAAAAAAATGCATTTAACCACAAACTTTGGTTGCATGGGCTTTCCTCTTTGGCCACCTCCTCCAGGAGGAGGATAGGAAAGAAAGATGATTGCAACATGCTCTAATAAATTAATGTGTTGAAATTAAAAGAATGGAATTTGGAACAGAATGTGGAATTTGATACCATTGTTTTGGAATCCACGGAGTCTTGTACATAAGGAAAAGCTACTTCATATTTTTCTATAGTAAATCTGAATTTATTTAGACAAGCATGTAAAGATTATTTCAACTCTGTTCAGTTAGAAATGCCTATAATTTTAGAAGAGAGAGACTGAGAATAATAATTATATTTATATTTTAGAGTAACTTCTTCACAGTGAACACATTCCTGTGCAGAGCCTGCACAAAGTTTGTGAGGCAATTGTGGACGTCCTGAACTGCTTTATCACATGAGACCCAGGCTTGGAAGAGGATCATTTTGCAAATATGAATTTACCTGTTGCGATCCCTTCATTTTTTCTCTACCTGTCCACCAAGGACTTGTGTTACAGCCAAATGGTGTTTTCCAGTGCATTTGCCTGTTGGCATTCCTTGTCAAATGATTAATCACAACTTATTGTACTATGCCTATTGCACCTGGTGGGATTCCCAAGTTGTCTTTCCTGCAAGGACTAGGGAAGATCCATCCATGCTGCTTACCTCTTATGGAGAAGCCTACAAAATATATCATCATTTGTACTAGAAAGGACAACATAATTTTAATTAACTTCTTTGGTTTGGACTTTGCAATAACAGCAGGAGAAAGTAACTTTCTTAGGGAGAAATTCTAGTTCCACTGAAGCCATTAAGCATTATTAGTAGCAGCAAGTTTTTGGGAAATTTTGTGGCACAGGGTAGAACCTTTGTGTCTTACCAAGACGAGAGTTATTATTTGGGCTCTATGAGATTTCTGAATGCATAAAGCAAATTATTTTTATATTTTCTCCTTTGTTTTTAATGCAACAGGATGGGGCTATGGTATTCGGTAGCAGTGAAATTATATTTGGTATTTAATAAATCTCAGCATCACGTAGCTTTTTTAAATGATAGAGATTGATAGAGATTTACAGACAGCTCATTTTGTGGTCCTGGTATTAAAGCATCTGTAGCCTCTCATTTCAAACAATTTTTCATAGTAAAATGAAAACAATTCTAGATGTGGTTTAGATATCAGCCAAGATCTACCCAAGGGGTGCAATTATCACTTACGATATTAAAGCAAAAAGAGGAGGTACAGAGATAAACAAGTATTCTAGAAAAAGCATTGTCCTAAGTTTACCTTTATTTTTCCAGAAATACTCACTAAGCAATGAGATGTGCAGGAAAAAAGTGAGGTATTTTTTGGCACAGGTTTTATTCTTTAACTTTTGGAGTCACGACTAGTGGATGCAACATACCTCAGACAAAGAGGGATTTAAAATGATTGATGATTCGATGTAACAAATAATTTCCAATAAAACCAGATTGCACAGAGCTGAATGGCAGTCATTGCTATGAGTCTCTTGCAACCTGCTGTTGTAGCCCTCCATGAGCTCCAGGTACATGAAGCATTCAGTCCACGTGGCACTGATTAAACCATCAGGGTCAGAAAGAAATAGCAGACAAGATGATGGAGGAAAACCAGCTGAGGCATTAGTGCTTGCAGACAGCACCTTTGTACATCAGAGACCAGTGCACATTTTCTGAGCACTATACTTCCATAGCTTCTTCAATTAAGTCATTATATAAGTTATTACACAGTCTCTTGCTGAGAAGGATCTAGGACATGAAGGAGCCTCACGACTTCTGGTTATTATCTTCTCCAATGTACCCTAACTGCAACAAATCACAAGACTCTCCATCAACTTTACATCTGTAAGAAAAGATTTAGGAAAGACAAAGGCTCTAAATCAGTCAATGCAAGCCGCAAATAACTTCATTAGAATCTACGTGTTCAGTCAGTGCAGTTTAGACAAGGCACAGCCAAATTGTCTCTAAACAGTAACAGTCTCAGTACTGCCTCGCATGGTGAATCCCAGACTTACAGATTTTAGACTGGGCACAGATTTTAAATCAAAAAATTGTTGATAGATTAATGGATACCCCTTTTCTTTGATACTTTCCTTCACGTGAAGAGTTGCAGTAAAAGTTCAGGAGGGATGAGTGATTGTACACTGTTATTTTGTAAAAATAGTACAGGATATGGCATGCTTTATGTATGTAAGTGCACTGGGACCTTAGTTAGGGTCTACTCTGCTCCCCACAGCTTGGAAGTGCCATGGAAGTACAGAAAACACATACAGAGAAAACATCATTAAAAGGTATCTAGTGAGTTAGGTTAGACAGACGAAACTCAGTTTCCACAGTCTGCCAAAGAGAAGGCTCAGGGGAGACAAGATCACAGAATACAAATACCTTCAAAGGAAGAGGATTATTTGCATTACCAGAATATGACAAAACAAAGAAGAGGGGCTTTAAACTAGAGAACACAAAGTGCAGTGGAATAATTAAGCACTGAATGAAGCATGGTGCAAGTAAAGAAGGGGCCAAGAGGGAGGAATGAGGTCAGAAGAGAAGACTTAAACTGATAGAGGAGGAGAGGATTACAGACATAATTAATTAATTCAGTGTTCAGGAAGCTGGGAGATTAGGAGTAGGCAAAAGCTATATCCTTCCTCCCTCCACAGAAGAGCTCTATGGCCTGCTGCACATTGGCCACCAAGGCAAGATATCCTTGTCTTCAGTGATCGCCTCTGTGCAGGTACCACTAGTCCAGGAAGAGCCCACCTACGAAAGCAGGGCTGTCACGAGCCTGCATACTGCACCCAACTTCCAGCACATCTGCACCTACTCAACTGCCTCAAGGGTGGAGAGGTTTTCTTGACCTGATCTGATCATCTCAGAGCTCAGTTTTTGCTATACACTTCTCTTCCATCACTCACAACATACTTTCCAGGGAAGCACAGACGAGCTTCTTCCTTTAACTTTACAATCCTTTATGAGAGCTAAAGGTTTTTTATTAAAATATGCTACATTAATAGTATATTCTTAGCTAACATTTTAATGTCTTACAACATTTTAAGATTCATGAGATTTCTTTTCCCTTTATGGAGAACTCCAAATATGCAAAACTGAATCTCCATTTTAAAGGAAGAAGGAAGCGGGTTTTGAAACAAATAATAAAGTCAGAAAAGTCACTGCTTTTGAAAGACAGAGAAGAATGTCTAAATCATTGACAACAAAGGGTCAGAAACAGTTATATGTCTGCAACTGCCACATATCCTATTCCTGACTGAAGCAATGTCAAAGGTGAAAATGAGTTCATTATAAAATAATTTTCAAAGTAAAAAAATTGATTATGCTTATTGGAAAAGCACTATGGTCAAACAACAAAACATCTTTGGAATATCAGAACATGGGTTCACACAAGAGAATATACCTTCAGATACATATTAAAATGGCTTCTTTTTTTAGATTTTTTTAGTTAAGTCATTGGTTCCAAATCAGACATAATTTTAAAGTATTACCATGAAGTAAAATATGCACTTGTGTTTCGGCTAAATAAAGAAATTTCAGAAGACGGTAAATTATCATAGTCAAGAACTATTTCTGGAAAAGCAGTGCCTGATTAGTCCACATTTTAATCA
Organism: Callaeas wilsoni; assembly: GCA_013398955.1. Classification (NCBI taxonomy): domain Eukaryota; kingdom Metazoa; phylum Chordata; class Aves; order Passeriformes; family Callaeidae; genus Callaeas; species Callaeas wilsoni. The sequence continues at coordinate 45,636 of VWPU01002866.1, read as the reverse complement.
AGTAAACAGAGGACAACCAATTCTATAAATAATATTGGGGTTTATGTAAGTAAATATTAGCAGGATGCGATCTTTACACTCAGTTGTTTTCAGATTAATTGGAATACATAATGAAAGTAATTACACTCTGATATTTTGGTGCATGTCTCAGTGTATGTTGGAAGGAGTCCAGTAAGTTGTCTGTCTATATCTGATTTATAGAATAATGATTTATCATTAAAATTGCTCCTTGTGAGCAATAAGCATGGAGTATTCATATAAATAGTATGTCTCTTGATTTTTACCTTTCTGTGTCCCCAAAAAGATGTCACTAAGAATAAAATATTAAAAATAACCCTGAGTGATTTACTAAAAAGAAAGTCCCTTTTGAAGCTAAAAAGTGAAAATTGGCTTGTTATTCAATGGGCCTGTGTATACTGCAGACCACCCAGACCGTTCCCCACGACAGGCTGTGCTCCCTGCGCCCAGGGGGACGCCACTGGCAGTGTCCTGGCTCGCGGGCTGCACAGCTGGGCTTCCACCCTGCTCGGGCTGCATTCTACAGCAGCTCTAACTATGGGCACCTCAGAGCACACCACAAACTTTAATTTTCATTGATTGGCATGATCATTTTCAATTTTTGTCATATTTACATTGAACTCGGTATTTTTAACTTGTTCGCATTTTTTTCATCTGTCCCATGTACATTTATTTAGATGATTAGTTCTACAGACATATATATATATACACATATATACATATATGTTTATCAGGTAATAGCAATGGATACACTTTCTGGTGATTATTTTTGTCTTAGGATTTTTATAAGCAATATTCAGATAAAAGATGAAACTTATTTTTGTCTTAAGATTTTATAAGCAGTATTTAGATAAAAGATGGAACTGAAATTTTAAGAATACACAGAAAGAGCTTGTTAAAATTGCTTCTACAGGTAAAATAAACAACCCCTTATTGCTGTTTCTTAAAAATGAGCTTTTAAACTATGTTTTTTATTTAAAACCACATTATTATGCAAAAGAAATATTAATTGTAGTTAGTGAAATAACATATTGCTTCTGGACACCATGGGCCTCGCTTCTAAAGGTATTTGTTGCCTAATAAAGCAGTTCATTACCTTGTGGGATTTCAGAATTACTGCAGTAGGCCAGCTGCTTCTTCCCCATCAAAATCAGTGCCATTAGGATGCCAAGGCACTTCTGAAAAGCAGCCATACATGCAAGAATATTGTCACAAATATGTCCATATATTCTTTAATTTTCAGATTCAACTGATGTTTTTCTTGTCCATTTGGGAATTTGTTTGTAAACTGTAAGACAGAAACTCCTTTTTCTGCTTTTTTAACTCAGTCTATCAGCTTTAGATGAAATAACACAAATGAAGAAAATATTGTGTTTGCAACTCAGAGCTAAAAATTCCACTGGAAGTAATTCAGGAAAGCTTCAACTAATACAGCAGAAACTGAAAAAGCTCCAAAGTTTAAAAAAACCAACAAACCACAACAAACCAAACAAACCCTTTTTACTGAAAGACTTATACAATGTGAGGATTTATTCAACGTGATACATATTATTAGGCAAAATGCACTTTTGAACTCATTAACATCTGAGAATAGTAAGAGAAAAATTAGGCCTTAGAACAGACTGTCATTGCCATGAATATAAATAGCATTTTTAAAGAAAAGTGTACTTATTTTAAACTGAGACCTTTCAATTTAAAGAAAAAAGGATGGCTTTTTTATGATGGTATGCATGAACATAAACTCTGATGTTTATGGATTGTACCTTGAGACTATAAATATTTTAATAATGAGTGATAATATCTACAAATCCAAAACGTACCCAGTTCCATACTGTCTGAGTAGATGATGTTGTGTACTTACAGTTACATGTATAGTGACAACAGCACTAGTCCAGAAGCAGCAGCAATTATTATCTTGGACAGGACAACAGAAGCAGTGGGGTAGACTTTAGTATTCAGATACACAAGCTACCCAACATCATTTATATAATGTGTTGGGGCTGAGAGTAAGTGATAATAAACTAATGTGGATTCAGTATGATGACTCAGAGAAACAATATTACATTATAAATTCCAAGTAATATGTTTCTGTTCAAAGCGGATGTGGTCTTGCTAAGAAAAATAGTACCTTTAAAAGTTGTTCATTTGGGCTAAAAGAGCTGCTTGAATTCTTGAAGATAGAGATTACTGAAAATCCATGCAAAGACCTCTAAAAGACTCAAAACTGAAGAAGAAAAGGAGAAAACAAAGCAGATTTTTCTTTTTAATGTACAAGTGATTTTCTTGTTTTTCTATCATAAAAACCTTGTTACTATCAAAGTTTCGGGCTACAGGTTGGAGAGGGAGATCTGGACAATCCAAGTGTGTAATAACACAAGTACAATTTGGAACAGGTCAGACAGGAGCTTTCTTAACTATGATCACAGTGAGATAACGTGTACAGTATTGCCCTCACTCCTTCCCTATGCTCTGCTAAGTGATTGCAGCCTGCAATTATTCTAATATAGGCTGCATGAGGGGATAAAAAAAAATTAAATAAAAGAGGTGAGGAAAAAAGTTAATGTTGATGATAACACATTCAGGTATCCATCTCCAACAGAGATGGAGTTCTTCAGTAGCTTACTAGCTGCCATAGTGCGAAGAAGGACTCACACAGCATATAAGGTAAGGACGTGGAACCTTTATTAACAGGTTTACCCTGTATCACCTTCAATTAGCAGTGGGGAGGGGAAACAGACTGCAAGCTCCTAGTTGAAAGGACTGTTCTTTTACTTAGGATCAACTTCTTAGCCAGAACTCTCAAATATCGATACTCTGAAATATCAATAATTTTACCACCAGACTGGTAAAACATGACCCAGGATGTTGACTCTTATGGCATGTCCAATCAAGTCTGCATTATCAATCACAAAAATCTGGCTTTTCTATTGTCCCCTGACACATGCAGTTGGGGGATGACTGTGCTCATAGTGAAAATCTGTTTCCTGCAAAGTGCTGGCGTAATCTTCCCAGTCACAAGAAGTTCACTGGCTCACATCTTGCAAGTGTAAGGAACAATACTTCCTTGCTGATGCTCTTCCTCACCCCCTCCCAAATGCACACACTAAATATTTTGATGAATACCTCAATATATAATAATGTCTTCCATGCTGTATTTTCCAACTTTCATGGACAGGTTGTAACTGGAATGTGACTGTGAAATAAACAGGTACAAAATAGCTGAAAATTCCCAAAGGTGTAAAAATCTGCCCATTTTAACCCCATGCTGTTAAAACAGCTCCTGCATGGATTCTACAAAGTATTGCCGTTACCTGAAGGTAAAGAAACATTTCAAACATGAGGCCCTTTGGCTTTCTTTTTAAGCTCATGCTACCAGAACGATAAATTTATTTTAAAAGTTATGGCATTGTTGTTCTTCGTATTTCTATGAGTAACATTAAAAAATAAACCAAAACCATTTGTACCACAATCATACATACTCCTTCATATACACTCTTTATAACTTATTTGCCCTGACAAGTACACACTGTTTTTTTTATTTGTGGCAGGACTCATGTTAACATAAGTCTGCATCTTTCTCACATTAAATTCATATGACTAAAATCAAACCAAACCAAAACTGTAAATATCTTACACTGATTCTACAGCTGTCAGTTATCAGCTATGCAAATGACACGTAACACTATTCCTACTCATTCCAGAAAGATGAATAAACTGAAAAATTTTATTACAGGCATTGTGTACCTTGTACATACAAATAATTTCTGCTTCTTAATTTGTCCTCAAATACTTCCATATACGCTTTTAGCAGTGGGGTCTTCATACAAATACTATCTACTAGAGCTACTCAACCTCTCTACTCCCATGATCCAAGTAAAAAAATTAAAACTTCTGGGTGTTCTTACCAGGGACTGTAACTCTGGCAAGAATTACGGGTGAAGGTGATTTGCAACTCGCAATTCAGGAGAAGCAATTGCAGACTGAATGGTGAAGGCCCTTTACAGTTAATGCTGCCAAACTCTTCCCATTAGAAACCCTTCAGTTCAGTCGTTAAAAACTCTTCCAGAATTTAACTGTTGGGGCTGAAATGTTCTATGTCTGATTTCCAAAAGAGTGTTAGCATAAATTGTCCAGTTGTTTTCAATAATAAAATCAGCACAAAATATATTATTTGCCAATCATGCTATTCACCAGTGATTACTACAACAGTTTCGTAAATAATTTCTGGCAGTATGATGTCTTGAGGCAAGGAAAGGAAATTCAGCATTGAATAGTCTTTCTGTGATGGATAATTCCTTTGTTGTGCATCTATGTATATGGATGGGTATAATGCGCAAATATAGCCAAGTTATAAATAATTGAGAAAATATCTGATTGTATATGCTTAGCAGCAGTTGATAAATAGCATTTCCAAGGATTCTGTCCACGCTAAGCCTATTTTCTTTCTGACCCCAGGATAAAGGAGGCTAAGCCCAGACTGTCTCTACAATTGCTTTTCCCAGCTGTGCTGTGCCAGGAGACTGACACAAAACTAAGGTGGAGGTTACACGAGGTGGTTGTATCAATGGGGTCACTCCCCGTGCTTGGTAAGGGAAAGGCATGGGTCTCCTTTCTAGACCTTTTAGCTAGCTAACCTCACAAAGCCATTCCCCAAAGCATCCTTCCTGAGCCCCTTAGCTGTGCATCAGCACAAGCTTAATACTCTGGTGGTCTTGCAGAAGTATGGGGTTCTTACATCCACATCTGACATCGGAGAGGGCTGTACTGTGAACTAATAAAGTCTGAAGAACAGTTGTCTATTGTTTTCTTACGCAGTGTCCAAAATTTGTAGCTAAAGTTATTATTCATATTTGTCTGCTTCAGCTTATTATCTGAAAAATGGGACTAATAATACTCTTCATTGCAGCAAACGAGTACGGCAAGAAGTTCATTACTGCTTGCGAAACAGCTGAGTACTCTAATGATGAACATGAAAGAAATGATTGTAAAGAAACAAATAATTCTGCATGACATCAGTCTTGCACGATGTGAAATGAATCAGCATTGGATGATCCACGAAGACAAGGGTAAAATCAAATACTGGGTCCATTAATGGACCATCTATATAAAACATGCTTCCATGCCAGGTGTCTGACTTTAAAGAGTTCCAGTAGAAGAGGTTCATTGACAGGAACAAAAAACTAGTGTGCGTTCTTTTAATGAAAGACTGATCACAGTGCATAAACCCAAAGGAAGCTAGTTAAAATTGCAGATTACTGCCAGAAAAAAAACAGAATTATGTTTTACTGCTTGATTTTCTAAATTTTGTGTCCTTTTAACATTTTTTAAAATACATAATGTTAACACATGCAACTAGTAACAAAATGCAGAAGGGCTACAGTGAAAATTATAATCTTATGGTTTGAAGTGCTGATATGCTTCCCTAGGAGCACCACTTAGACCAGATGATTTTACAATACATAAATATACTACAGACAAAACCAAGATCTGATTTAGTACCTAACAATATATTCTGGAAACCTAGAAGAGACAAGAACAAGATCAACTTCAAAATTCTTCCAGAATGAGAGCTTTAATGTAAAGAACTGCAAACAAAACTTGGGATAACAGCCGTAACATGTTTTCCATTTTTCCTGACATCTTTCTGGAGTCGATGTGACTTAGCACTGAAATACAATCCAATGACAAACAGTAAAAATCTGTCTTTGATGCAATTTCACAAAGCAGTCCTCTTTAACAGCAGGTTTTCCATGAGCACAAGGTGATAGCTGAAGAAAACCTCAGGCTAAACCATTACCCAAGACTTGAATTAAGAGTCTCTTACCTGGTAAATAAGAGGGCCAAGGTTCCAGGCTGGAGATCACCCATACTGTTTAATGTTTCCAGTATCTCCCAGCACTACCTCCACCAGACATGGCCCCCACTACTGTCCCAGAAGACTGGCCGCACTTGGACAGCCTCCGTGTACCATGCCACGGCCCTGGGAACCCAAGATGCAACTTGAGCTTCACGGCAAGGCAGCAGCATCACTTCAGACAGCAGCTCTGAGCTGGGGTCATGGGCATGCCACTGGGCAGCTGGAAGAGATGTAGAGCCAAGTGTGGAGGGTGGACATGGGCAGCCTATGCCCAGTCGTGAAAGGGTCGAGCATCCTCTCTGGTCTCACTTCGTTTAGCAGTGCAAGCGTAGTGCATCTGAGGGACCAGACTGCTAACAGGGGCTAAGGGCTTCCTAGCTCCTTTCCTCCAGTTCATGCCTCTCACTGGGAAAGCTGTCACCCTTGGAGCTCCCATTCCTCAGCTCAAACCATCAGCAGCTGATTATGGATACAAGCCCCAAAGGTTTTCATCCTTCTTACCATCACAGTCTTTAACAAAATGGAGGTTTCTGGCAGCTTCCCCTCTTTCCTATGTCCTTTGTAATCAGGAGATTCCTAGGCACTCGTCACCTTAGTTTGCCTACTCTTGAAGGGCCTGAACTTGGAACAGAGACCATGCTTAATAAATTAATCCAGTAACTTACAAGAAGATTTCAAACACTCCTGCTATACTTATTTGAAAAATTTCCTTACCATATATTAGCATAAAATGATAAATATGTTCTGTGAGATACAAACAGTATGCGCTGCACTGGGCTCCGGACAGTGACTTATGCATGTCACATGCCCTTCTGCCTCATACATTTTACGCTGCATGTGCAAGATAACCTGGCTATCTCAAAAGCTGTGGTATAGCTGGACTTTCCAGCGAAGTCAAGAGCCACTTACAATCATGAGTAAAATTAAACTATCACATATTTCTGCCTTCAATATAGCAGGTAAGTACTAATCATTGCACTACATTTTGTCATCACCTAGATTGTTTTCCAGAATATCTGAAGGGCTTTTTGAATATTGCATTTTCTAGCATGATTGATTTTAATGCATGTCATATATTTTTTCTCTTCCAAATTACACTTGCTGAAGAAACAGAAACACGTTGAGCAAAGAAAAAAAAAATCTATGTACTCAAAAAGAAAAGTATTCTCAGTTTTGAAGATGAAATTAATTCAAATTTTTAGTTTACTAATAAAATAAAATATTTCTGATTATTCTCAGGTTAAACATATGCAATGACTTTCCTGTGGGACAGCTGTATTTACTAAGTATAGCAGGTCACTAAGTAGATGACATTACTTCATTGCCTGACGTCCCAGGAATGTGCAATCACCCCTGATTACTCTTAGCTCATTCCTGCGAGGTACTAAACAACTTTGACTTTTATTTCAGTAGTAACCAAAAGTGTTTTGCATTCCTCAGGAACAAGCACGTGAAAGATCCTTCTCTAAACCAGCTGAAAAACAGTTTCATGCAAAATTTTACATTTGCTTTTAATGAGAAAAGTTAATTCCAACAGAATAGGACAACTATGCCAAGGGAACATTTGACACACCAATTTCAGAATTTCCTTCAGTTTCTGAGAAATCTCCCATACCAACACAGACTGACTTATTGTATGTACGCTGTCTAATTTTATTTCAGAAGTTTTTGTTCCGAGTGCTCACAAAGTCACTATACAATATTTTATTCCAAGTATACTATCCACAAACAACCAGTGTAACATTATTATATAAAAAATTGTTGACATTTTCATCAATGAAACAAAGAGAATTGCAATTCATAATCTGTAAGTGATCCACTAAATGAGATTTGTTAGTATGAAATTCTCAGAACACTAGTCACTCTATAAAGGAAAAATTCATTACACTACACATCACTATTGCGAAGGCATTCCTGTTTTCTCCTCTTTTTTCCCCATTTTCACTTCTTTCCAGCTGGAAAATGTTTTTCTTTTAGGAGTTTGTTCATATTCTTGGTCAGCAGGAGTTACCTGAACTTCAGACCCTGTATGAAGGCCTCTGCCTTCTCTGTCCTACACCAGATATACAATTTCAACAATGAACTTTTCTGAAATAGTGATAATCAATGTGGGCTCCCTCTCATCTTCTGGGTCTACCTGGTGGCCAGTGCTGGACAGACTAATTTGACTGCACTTGCCAAAGGAGTTGTTGCTGTTGCTAGAAGAGAAATTTTTGCATCAGTGTAGATAAGCCAAATACTTATGTTATCAAGAAGTTCACCAGGTCCAGTGGAGGTGGACTTTATTAGAGCAAAAGATGACAAATGTCACACAAATGAGAGAAAAGATTTCATTTAGCCTTTCCACAAATAAGACTTCTTAAATTCTTTTAGGGCTTCAATTGTTTGAAGCACATTTTTCAAACGAAAACTGGTTTTTGCCCTTTGTAGATATTTTTAAGACCTAAACCTCTATAAATTTTGGCATTTTGAGCAGTCAGCATTTCAGCAATCATGTTCTGAGCCACTAGAAGCAGCCTTTAGTATAGGTCTTACAGGTATAAGTACAACACCTTAGTTCATTCTGTGTTACAACTAACTAATTTTGTAAGAGACATTTTCTACTTCTACTTCTACTTTCTGACATTTTCTACTTCAAAAATGTACTTAAAAAACCCAAAAGCCAAAACAAAACCCAGCCTAAACTTTTTAATTCCAATGTCCCAATGTATTCCTTAAAGCTTGATTGGTGCAAACATTCAGACTACATGTTTAGTTTCTTCTATTTCTTTCTTAATACTTGTCTTTAGACTCTTCAGCCAATCAAGAATATCTGTTCACCTAAGGAACAAAAATTATGAGGTCGCTGATGCTCTTTTTGCTTGTCGTTGGTTGCTGTTATTTCAACTCAGCAGAGAGCTGTTGAACATGAGAGGATAAACTAAATGTCAAGTCTGACTTGCACGAAATAGACATGCTGTCTGTTTGACTGCCCTGCTAGTTCACACAAGGTGAAGAATATAACCTATCTGGGGGGGGTGGGGTGGGGGAAGAGGATTAGTCCTGCAGCACCCATTCATATGCTCAGCAAATCTACCATCTGCCATGAATAAAAGGTGGGATGAGTTGCAGCACTTCACAAGCACAGTAGGAAAAACTGCATTGTAATCTGATCACTGTAATCACAGCAATTACCCAGCTCTGTAGCAGCACCAGGGAAGTGGTCAATAAGTTCCTCTTGCTACTGAAGAGCACGGTGAACTCACAAACAGGAAGGAAGGACAGAACAGGTTGTGCCTTGCCTCCTGCTTCAGGCTGTACCTGCCTGACACTGCTACCAGGAACGAGTGGCTCAGAGACCAAATGTTTCCTACTACAAGGCCTGCAGCTCCCACGGACACAGGCTGCTCTGCCTCGGTAGCCACGACATGAATAACAATGAGTTTGTTATGAATCTAGAGGTAATTGCCAACACTCAGCTGCCATCCGCTGAATTTCTGTTACAATATAATGTGCAATTTCCCTTTACAGTGACATCGTGGTTCAGATAATTTCAGAAGCATTTTGTTCGCTGGAGTATTTATGTGTAGTATGCACCTTTACTCAATCAGAAGACAGCTAATTTCTTTGCTGTGCTAATTATGTCAGAGCAAAACACAACGTGCTTATGCTTGTTCTTGTCAGCCAGTTTGAGAAAGTGATTCCCTTCGACTGACTCTATCACCTCGTTTCTGATGTTTTGTTTGTGGACTACCTAACGATCAGTTCCTAAATTTCTCTGGAGCTGTGCATGCGATGACTTGCAGGCAGTGCAGGTATAGTCCACAGAGGGCTGGGTATTGTTCACAGCAGCCTGTACATACCCAAACTGCAGAGTAAGCTGTAACAGTATCAGTGCCTGGTATCTACTCATGCTCCACATGCCTGCGGTTACATGTGGCGACTTGCAGCCTGAGTCACATAATGATGGTTATATCTGACATACACTATCATATAAGCATGGAACAACAGGATTGGGAAGCATATATAAATATGTATATATATACATAGCAACACATCCAAATTGATTTTATGGAAGCAATTACATGACATAGCTGCTCACCATAGGTGAGGAATGGGCTTCTTGCCCCAGAAGGTCCTCTGAGTTGTATAATATCAAATCTGAAAAATAAGTTGTCTTTGGAACAATGGAATTCCTTTTACAATTTGAGTACTGAATTCAAAATTTAGGTCAGCAATCAGAACAGACATATAAAAAACCAGAAATTACAGAAGTCCTGAGCAAATATAAGGGCCTTTATTGGCATTAAGGCAGTTTGACCACATTTCTCTCAGTTCTTACTTTTGGTCTTGCTTTGGTATTCTCTCACATTTTTATCACTTAACAGGACAGAAATGATAGGGGAGAAATATAATCCCATTGCTACCTGCAGGTCTGAATATTCCATCTCAGAAACCAAGTTTCCTGAGCTCGCCAAGAAACTGATAGTGGGTTTGTCTCCCCCCCAAGATGTGGTGAACAGAGCCACTCTGGCAGGGTTCTGTGCTGCTCAGCAGAAGAGTTCTATTATGAAAACAACATCTGCGCATCAGAAGGGGGAGCCTGGATGTGTCTGCAAGGGCAACAACTTCAGAGAGGAAAGTGGAAGCGATGCAGCACTTTCTGCCATGCACACGTCTGGTAGGGGTGGGAGGGGGTTTGGTTTTGTTTTTTATGAGAGAGGTGAAGGTAGGAAGATCAGATAGGAAGGAAAACCAGATAACTCAGGAATTTCAAGAGTTAAACTGTCCTTAAAACTAGTTCTCCCACTGAGATGAAAGGAGCAGCTTGCACGTGGCTTCAGCAGTGCAGCTGCACACTCAGGTTTTCCCTCCACCAGGGATTTTATCATCTACAGCTTCTCAAGCTCAGTGCAACTTTAAATGAATGTAAGTAGTGTCTACATGATGTATACAATTCTATTTCTTCCACAAGGCACAGCTCTACCAGACATTTTGCTTCTACCCAAAATTTTTCTCAAACATTTTGTATTCAGGAACCAAAGAGTAACGTGGAGAGAAAGTGCCAGAGGTGCACAAGACTTAAAGCACCCAAAGGTTTTCTTAAATCAGTGTACAAATCTGAGGGGATACAGCTGCTCTCCTGAAGATGCAGGGCTCTGTCCCTGTGTTTCATAGGCTTTAAAAGCAGGATGCTATGCCAGCAAACCAGTCTGAGATATTGGTAAATAGACTCTGTAAACAAGGTATCACAGTACTATTTGGGGGAAATAAAACCAAAGCAAAACAAAGGAAAAAAAAGTACCAGTAAAAGCAATTAAAATATATATGTTTATGAGTAAGATTTAATTCTGCTTGTATTCTATTATTGACATGCAGCCACCTTTTATGCTGTCTGCTGACAGCATTTGATGCATTTTTCCTCCTGTGCTTATTTTTAGTTGCCATAGGAACTTTCTTATTTCCTGTCAGCTGATGTCCTTATTTAGTACTATTAATTGTATAAAAGGGTGTTGATTCTGGTACTCCAGATGCTGTAAAAAAAGCATTTTACAAACACAGAACACACATTTCAGTTTACTCAGTCTTTTATTCACTTATTTCTATCAATATTTAATTCAAAAAGCTGGGTACTGTAATAGCAGTTGTTATCACATCAGTGGAATCTGGAGTAGATCCTCTCCAGTCTTTTCTTCTTGTTTGATCTAAGTTTCCCTCCCACTACCACAAATATACTTATGTGAAATAGTATCTTTTGTCTGTATAGCTTGTAAGTTCATTCTTTCTCACTTCCCACATATCCAATTATCTTTTTTTCCCGACAAAAAAAATTTCAAAACTGCTGTTAAAATGCATAGGAGTGAAAAGAAAATTTTCCAACATATGAAGAAACATAGTCTGGAAAAATACTGGGACCTGAAAGGGGGTTCATTTTGGCAAATACCAATTCTTCTTCTCTTACATATTATACAATAGTTTGCAACAGATTATTTTTCTATTAAATTTATTGTGTGGCCAGAGAGCAATAAAGAATGACCAGAATTGACTGAGAACTACAATAGCTTAAACTGGCGCTTTCTTTATCCACATCAACTATGAAATTTCCACAGTTCTTCCCATGAACTGGTCACATATTTGGAGAAAAACCTGTTCAACATATCTATTTGCATTTTAGTTAGTATTATATGAAAATCCAATGCAAGCTTATTCTAATTCTTCTCTGGAAAAACTTAGGAAACAGCAGCAATGTACACAAAGTCTTTAAAAACATATTCCTTTTGCCAGTTCACATCACTGCTCCTCATAAGATGGAGGAAAACAAGTAGCTTGGAATAAAGAAACTGGCAAAAAAGCAAATATTTAAAACTCTGGAAAGTAATTCCTGTGGTGTGACTTCAATTATGCAAACTTCGTCTAAGGTTTTATTCAAGCATCCTAAAGACAATTTGAATCTCCTCATTGGCTTCGGGGGCTGCTGGATTAGTCCCACTGAACAGGTAACTGGGGTATTAATGAGCTTGCTGTGGCACTAGGAGGATCATATTCTGCTTGGGAATGTTCCCAAAGCATATGGTGTGTGCTCTTGCTGAGACAAGCACTGTCAAGTGTTTTAGTTGCTGTAACTCAATGGACATTTGAGGCAAGAGATTTCCAACCTGATCCTGGAAGCTCCTGCATAAAGAGTCCCTTTTGCAGAAGTCCTTCCTGGCCTCCTCAGCCCACCCCCACCACCAGCAAAACTGTCATCAACTGACCCTAGGACAAGCTGTCCTGCAAATGGTAATGCTGATTTTATTTAGGCCTTGCTAAACTGAGGAAAAATATTTATTCAACAGCAAAAGCTCTTATTATTTAGCAAAAGAAGAATGTGCCAAGCATCTGTCTTTTCTTCTGAACAGGAAGAACTGAAGGTTTTAGGAACTGGAAATTTATTCTTCTAACCAGCTTTTTCTTTTTAAAATGGTTTTTAAAAGCACCTTCTTTTGTAAAAGAAAGTCTACATGTAGGTGGAAGTTGTTTTTATTTATTAGTGAGAATCAGAGAAGATAATTATGCTGATTACTTCACTGTAGGGCTGTTTGGCAGATTTAAAGATCTAGAATATTAATTTATATATCCAGATACTGAAATTTAAAACTGACATTAAAAAAAAAAATCTTAACTAGAATTTGCCCATAATGCCTTTTCCCAAAACAAGCCTCCTAGTTGAACCAGGTGTCAAATAGTTACTATTATATAACAATGCTAAATTAAATAAATATTAATGGTAAATAACTATATTTAATTTGAGTTACCATTATATAATAATGGTAAATTAAATAAATGGTAAATTTAAAAAATAATTTATTGCCCCAAACAATTGGCAATTTTCTATTATTTTCAAGAATAGGCTACCAGCCTGATCTATTTTAAAATATGGGAGAGATGCGGACTAATCTGTAAGGGCAGCCATGCCAAGCTAAAAAGAAAATCCCAGTTTGTTGTTACTAATATGCAGTGGCATTTATAACATTACATTAAATTTGAGAGAAACTGCAGAAAGCTTGAGCTTACTTGGAAAAACCATGGCTCAAGAGCTGGGAAGAAGCAGCTCAGATGGGGAAAATCACCTGCAACTGAAGTGGATGTTGAGTTTCCATCTCTTTTCCATAGGACCAATTTGGTCAGTCAGCACAGAGATAAGTGCTGGGCAGGTCTGGAACACAAGGGCTGCCTGATCTGGGCAGTGCTCCATGGGGAAGCCTGGGTGGTCCTGGGGCGGGGCAGGGGTGGAGTGTCAGGAGGTTCCAGGGTCAGTTGAGAGAGGACTGTGACACTGAATCAGTTACCATGGGGCTGCCCACCCAAGCCACATCCCACTGGGAAGGAAGGAAGAAAGGAAGGAAGGGACGGAGGCAGGCATGAAGGAAGGAAAGACAGACAAAGCCAGGTTCACTCTGTGATAGCAGTGGGAGAAAGGTGAGCAGAAGAACAAGCCCAAAGCACCCCATGAAGTCAAAGGCCACAAAGACCAAAATCACTTCTAGAAACAAAACTGGAGTATTGTTCTTCCTCCTTTTTGCCCCACTGCAGTGGGGACAGGAAAGGATTGTATTCTCACCACCTTGCTGCGGGGTTGGCACTGAGCACGAGAGCATATTTGCTTTCTCCACTGAGCAAATGCTGGCCCAGCAGTGACTCTGTAAGATTCACCAAAGGATGAAGTGAGAGAACCATGCCACTGAGACTGAGACACTAATAACATTACAGGGAGACGTGAGGATACTGTTGTACTTACCAAAGTATAAGAATCAACATTACTCCCTGTAAGTTATACAAATGAAAGGTTATTTAGTGTCCATCTGGTTTTGTTCAAGGGATAGTAAATTATTATTCCTCAAATGTCTGCTGAAGGCTTTTTTTGCTGCCCGACAACAGGATTTTTCCTAGCATACAGATGTCACCTTCCAGGTTATCTGAGACCAAAATGACGCATTCCCACGTTTTATACCTCTTTCTTTAAGGCAGTGGGATTGCTTGTTTATGGAACATGGATACTATTACAGCTCAAGGAACAAAAAATTAACAGGCAGTAGCCGGCAGAGGGAGCACAGTAACGCAAAAACCCCTCGGCTGTAAGGTGAGGAACTTTTCCTATTAAAACACACAATAACTGGCAATCTGAGTTTACTGTTTTAGCACATGGCATGGAAAAGACAGAATTTAAATAAAAATAGAGATACGTGAGAGAGGAATATCAAACAAATACAAGTAGCAAAATAATTTATTTCCTGATATTTTCATTTGTAATAAGGCAAATGTAACTTAACTGCTGGAAAAATTGAGGTTTAAAAGAGGAGATCAAGGATGGTCTTGGGAGAAGTAATAACATTTATTTTAAAATGCTGATTCTAATTTAACAGAACTGGCTGCTTTAGCTGAAAGACTCAAGTGCTGCTTTCAGTTCAATGGTGCACTTCCTCTTGTTCCTATTGAAGTCATATATCACAGAAATAACTGATGCACCCCTTCATTTGGTGTTTGTGTAATTTTTAGAGTTCAATACAATAGAAATCTTACTAGATATTTTCTGTCTTCTGTGCCTGTTACACTTTCTAGTCTAATCAAGCTCAAATATTTGTGAATTAAAAAAAGAAACAAGAGCTAATACCTATTTTTATAAGAAATTATCATAAACCAGAGAAAGAATCCATCACATTTTGATGTGACTTACATGAACTACAGTAATTAAAGAAACAATGTAATATCTTAAAATTGTTGCCATCTTAAATGCAAACATTCTCAGGGTGCATTTCATTAATATATTTATACCACAGGATTTTTTAATTAGTGCATCTAAATTCTAAGCTGTGCCACTGACTGTTATTTGACCTTTAGCAATTCACAGTCTTTCTAAGAGAGTTTCTGTTATCTTTGTAATGAAAATCATATTGATTTCACAGCTGGGTACAGTGTAACAGCAGCTTTGCCTGCTGGTAGAAAGTGGTTGAAATAAAAACATAATTTTAAAAGGAAAGAGAGAAGAAAGAACTGGATGTTCTGGTCAGAAATGCTAACTACAGATAACTTGAGATAGAATATTTTCAGTTTAACTCTTATTTGTTTTCCAAAGAAAAAGCCAAGCCTGATGAAGACTGATTAGCTATATTTCCTGTTAAGCAAACTAAACTTCTCTCCACAAACTAGCAGTAAGATTAACAACTGAAACAAAACATCTATACTGCTAAATATTGAAGACGTTCCCATCCAGCAGATTTTTCATTTTGTTGTATAATGTCCTAAGGAAATGAGGCTTATGCAGGCACATTATCCATTCCCTCAGCTATTACCCTGATTTCGCTGGTCATTTTTCAACCTCTTGGAGAATTTCAACCAAATCTACAACAACAGTGGAAGTCATAGAGATCTTACAGACTTTTGACCACCAGATCCAACTGAGATTGTATGATGTTTAATGGACACTTGATACATTTGCTAGTCGCACGTGTCACTGCTCACTAAAAATAACTCCAGTAGTAGACTGGAAGTAGGGCATTGCAAGAGGTTTCTCATCCCCATTTGTTCTGGTTCTGGCAAGGGCCAGGGGTAGTTGTTGCAGTAATCAAGAGGTGCGTGGGCAGGACTCAGAGGTTATGCTGTACCACCTCACATGATTCCCGGGGGTGGGGGGGAAGGGGTCTCTTCTGGGGACCTTCATGTAGTGTGGTGGAGGGCGTAGTTGGATGTTGCTGGGATTCCGTGTGCTGAGCATTCATGTTTGATATTGTTACTGTTACCGTTTGTTGTAGGTTTTTTTTAAAATTTCATGTTTCCAGTAAATTGTTCTTATCTCAACCCGTGATGTTTACTTTTTGTGCTTCCAATTCTCCTCTCCATCCTGCCACAGGGGAGGGAGAGGGGAATGGGAGAATGAGCGAGCGGCACATGGTTTAGTGTTTCAGTGGGAACACTAAATTGGGGAATGCCATTCCTACACCACAACACCAATAGTGGTTTAAAGACACAGCATCTTTACACTGACAGGACAAGTTGATCCACAGAAAGCAAAGGTGCCATCTTGGGAAAAAGTCTGAAGCAGTATTTCTTAAGCATACTAAAAGTGAAACTGTTTTGCTTATATATTTGTCTATTCCACTGCTCTTCTAGAATATCTTGTTTCATCAGTCCAACATAAATTCATTTATTTTTACATAATTCTATTTTAGTAATGTGTTAAGATCACAATAAAGTTATTAAATTATTTTTAAAATATGCTGACTTCACTAAGGATATTAAAATTGTAGTAACTTCAAAAATGTCTCATTAGAAGTTCTGTACTGTTTATGACCACAGCTCATGATCTTCTATAGTCACATAAATCCAACACATTAACTTTTAGAAGGTTTTACTGTCTTTTTTCCATCTAACAAATACGAATACCTTTTGCTAGGCCAAGACAATCCCTCATCATCCCACAACAGCCAACAAAACGTTTAGTACAGGCAGGCTCCTTAAAAGCCCAGCTCATTTTCAGCTGCATGGTGGCCACTATCAAAACCTGGAGTGTGGTATGAACAGGTGTGGATGGCGACCAGCAAGTAGAAATGAGAAAAAATGAATTAACCTCAGCCACACATGGACACACACACCCACACACACACCTGTGCATCCCCAAACAAGAAGATAAACCTACGTGCAAGAAGATACTTGATGTCAAATCAAGAAAGACGAGGATAACAGAAAGACAAGGAACTACCGGAGAGGGTCCAGGAGAGGGCTATAAAGACGGCAAGGGGAAGGGAGCATTATTCAAGAGTGATGCTATCCTCTTATGAGGATAGGCTGAGAGAGTTTGGCCTGGTTAGCTTAAAGAAGAGACAACTGAGAGGGGATCTGATCAATGCACAGAACTATCTTCAGGCCATGTGTCAAGAGGATGGGGCCAGACTCAGTTCAGTGGTGCCCTATGACAGGACAAGGGGCAACAAGCACAAACTCAAACACAGTAAGTTTTATCTGAATATGAGGAAAAGTACCTTTACTTTGAGGGTGACAGAGCAATGGAAGAGACTGCTCAGAGATGTCATGGAGTCTCCTCCCAAGGAAATATTCAAAACCTGCCTAGACACAATTCTGTGCATCCTGCTCCCGGTGAACCTGCTCTAGCAGGAGGGTTGGACTAGAGGATCTCAAGAGGTCCTTTCCAACCCCAACCATTATGTGGTTCTGTGAAATGTCTTTGAGATAAGAAAGAGCTTCAAAGTATGGTTGGAACTACCTGAAAGTGTCTGGGACTCACCAGTTCCACCACCCATGAATGATCTGTTCTGTCTAATGCAGATTTCCCCAGAGCTATTTGGAAAAGAAACCCCAGATTGGAGGACAAATTGAAATCCACAAACTTTGTAATACTTATGAAGCTCTGAATATCACTGAGGTGGGAAGGCATTGTGACCACAGATATGGGGAATAACAGACCAGAATCCAAAACCATCCTTTCATGTTTTTTTCTGTGAAGACTGCATGTAAGATAGAGAATAGAGAATCAAACGTCCTGTGCCTGTCTCACACATTAAGCAAGATTAGGTTTGGTTTTTTTATTGCCCCATCATTGGAAAGAAGAACTGCACCAATACAGTTCATCACAGGTGTCTTACAGAAGTCTGCACAGGGGCCACTGGCTTTGCAGGAGTACAAGATACCACCACAACACACAACAAAATACAACCCAAAGTTTTGGGAAAGGCAAATGTTGGCTTTTGAAACTTGTTTCATACTTCTACGAGTCACTGCTATACAAATACATTGGTGATCACGCAAACATCCAGTCTAAGAGCTACTAGTCTCATACCCAAAACTTGATTATGGAGAATTAAGCCACTTAATCCAATTTTCTCTGAAATTTGTCACTTGTATGTAAGTCTCATTAAGGTTCACACAAATATGCATCACCATAGAATCAGTCTGAAATATTATGTAGGGTGCCACAGTATATTAAAACATTATTTTTAAAACATGGGTTTATGTTACTATATAGTAAACCCTAGCTGAATCTCAGGGATGGAAATAAGCCCACATGTGTGCTGCAAAAGTCTTCCTACATAGCTACATCACCGAAGGCACACGTGTGGGGTAAGTAAATCATGAGCCCTAGATTACACACCATGCTGACACCATGCTGTCTGAGAGTGGGGGCTGTGAGCTACTTATGCCAAACTTACGCCACTCTGAGAGGCGGTGTCCTTCCCTTGAAGATGTACTGTCTTCCTCCAATAGCAAGCACCGTGCCTGCATCAGAAGCCTCTGCCTACACGACTGGTCTGATGCCAAGACATCTGTGCCTCTGGGGAACCCAGCACCCCAGCTCTGATCCTCACATCCCAGCTCTGCACTTCCTGGAATGCTTGGGTTCTGCTCTTCCCAAGGCTTTGTGTCAGCTCCATCATCAGGCATTGCAGTGGGTTCCTCCTCTACCATGCCATTAATAGTATTTTGTCTCACAGAAGAGCTATGACATGTCCCAGCAGCACAGAGAGATTTAATAATAAAACCAGCAAATTAAACTGCCTTTCTAAATTCCAACAGGTATAGCAACAATAATTTAAAAACCTCTGCTATTTAGGAATATCTGTTTAGGTGCTGTCAAGGTATATACTCAACTTTTAAAAGTTCTGATTACCTGATAGGATATCCTATAGCTACTACATTTCAGAGAAACAAATATTTTTTGTGATATATGTTCTTACCACAAAGCTCTCGGGTCCAAATTCTTTTCCTGAATGCAAGAATTCACATGAACTTGCTTTGTAAAACAAAGTCTAGGGAAAAAACCAGAGCCAAAACCAAAACTGCAAAAGTACCTCTTGCAACTATTTCCTTTCAAGCTTCTCAATTTAAAAAATGATTGTTTATCAAACTTAATTTCATTTTAATGTGTTTTTCATACGAACACATTCTCAAGAGCTACAGCCATGGAAAATTTAGGTACATCAACAAGTGGCTGAATGGTGCAGTTTTCAGTGGGTTGGGCCACTGTTTATCTTTTCTTATGGATAACAATGAGTTTTTGCCTTGCTAATGTTGGAATATGTTCCAGGAATTTGCTATGAGTCACAGTTTGAAAGATACCAGTGGAAAGGTCCTATTGATCTTGCTTTAAGCAATTGACTCAAAAAAGTAGAAGCTACACAATTTTGAGAAGGCAGAGCATCTTGCCAGTAACTTCTATGGACAAAATGGCCTGTTACTGAGGCCAGATCCCTTCCAATAACTGACCAATTTTATTTAAAGCTAACTTCAGATACCTCTGACCTATGCTGAAATCTACAGGGCATGTATGTATGCAGGTGCATAGGTATCCAAGTCTAGCATTTACACTCTAGTGAAGCCTCCAAAATTTTGTTCCATTTCCCCATTCATTAAGTGCCTATACCTTTTCAGTACATCAATTTCTTCTGTTGCAGCTTGCAAAGTCACCTAAATTCACATATCACTGGACCCAAACATAGCTATTTCAGTGACAAAAAAAAGTATCAATGGTACATTATCTGCTCCCTTGTCTCTGATGAGAAAGCTGAAGGGAGGAATGAGGTTTGACATAAGCCTGCGTGAGATGAAGAATCCTGCCAGCCACATTCAGTCCATAAATCTGGAACGTGTAGGGACAGTGGTCTCCCAGGGTCTACACCTGAAAAATCCAAGGAGGGTTGGTGTTTCCCATGAGCCAGGACCCAAGACCCAGATGTGCATGGCTCAGTGGCACCAAGCGCAGTTTATTGCTCAGCCCTGATGGTTGATGGTGTCCTTCTTCAGGACCAAGATCTGCTGAGGTCTAAGCAGCTGAAGGACAAAGAAACAGAACAGTCAAGTCAAATTTCTCTGACATTCTGCAGTCGAAGTGCTATGTCCCAGTCATATTACAGGCAATGTAAAGAAACTGCATTCAAGTTACAATGTGAAAAATAAAGAATGCCCAGAATTAAACAAATAAATCAATTCTAAACTTTGTGTCAGGAATATGTGTTTGAGAATTGTGATTTACAAGTTGTCAGTCAGTCGCTCTGGCCCAACCATTTTATTCTGGAAGACTCAACTGCAAATATAGTAATAAGGACTTTTAAAGTTATCTCTGAAATGTCTACATTTTATCTTTTTAGATTTTTAATGGATTTCATGTGATACATACAATTTTTGAGAACTGAAGTGCTACTTCTAATATTTCTAGTTAAATGAAATCTTTAAAATAGAAGGAATGATAAAATAAAAATCTAAAACTATATTTAGCATTCTGAATGCAATTAGGGCAATTTTATTCAATTGATTTCTGAAGTTCCCATGAGTGATCCACAGTGATATCATTCAGTACAACAGTAACAGGTGCTGAAAAAGTAATTTTAAACAAATGAATTTTATCACATTATCTGTTTTTTCCCTATTACAGCCAACTTTCCAAGTACTTCTGTGCAATTATCTAAATGAAGGTATATCAAAAAGTACTTTGTTCCAAGATGTGTTTCCATTTTTCATTACAAGATCACTGGAGTAATAGCATTGTTTACTCTCTTTTCTACAGAAGAATTTTATCACTGCTTGAAGACATGGAAAAGATAGTGTAAGAAGTGTACATGAATCTTATATTTTAAACTACAGTTTTACTACAAGAATAAAATATACAGAGGAACTAGAAGGGACCTCAAGATGACTCCTAATACATCCTCCTGCCTGCAGGAAGCAGTTATTCAAGTACTCTGATCTTACAGATCTCCAATTGAGATGGAAACTCCAAAGGCCTGCCAAGCAATCTATTCCCTATCCTCACCATTAAAGTTTTCTGTAATTTTAAAAATAAATCTTCCCTGCTGTAATTTAGCTTATTACTTCCTGTTCTATCAAACAGAGGCAAAGGAAATAGATTGTTCTTTTCCTCCTTGGAGCTACCTCTTGTATTATAGCGTCTTCATTCAATCTTTTCTGTCAGACTAAACGAACATAATTCATTCCTTTTTTTTTTCTTTTAGGTTATAATTTCTACACTTCTGTCTTTTTTGTCACTGTCCTTTGGACTGTTTCCAGTTGATTGTCTTCTTTCTTCAAGTCTGGTGTCTAAAACTGGACATGGTATTATAATTCAGTATGAAATTAAGATTTGTTAGTCCCAGATTTCATCTGATTATTTAAATAATGAAGCTAATCATCTCCCAGGAGAAGGACACCAAAGCTCTCATTCTAGTAATTGTCCTGCTGGAATCCAAAGTCGAAAGTTAGATTAATTAAAGCACAGTTCAGTGAAAATCAATCTAAGGAAACTTGTTTACCTTTTGGATTTGTATCTTAAGCCTGATTGACCAAACAGCTAAGAAAATACAAACTCCGATTTGAGTTTCCTTGCATCACACTACTGCTATGAGCTTTCTGCTGTCCACTAAGAGTGAAACTCCTATGAAGTCTTTCCCTCAGTGCTGTTTATCTGCCTGTAAGAGCATATTTCCAGATTCATGAAAACACAAACAGGGAAGCTGCCCATCTCTCTGAGATGACAACTGGAGTAGATGGGTGAAGAAGGAGCAGGCGGTGACAGTGACTGGACCAAAAAGAGCTGGTGCAGGTTTTAATAGCTGATTCAGGATTAGGTTGTGATTTTACAACTAGTTCTGTTGACTCTTGACAAAACAGCCCCTACCATAAGCCCACCTCATCAGCTATTCTGAACAACACCATGATTTCCTAAGCCTTACTTCTCAAACAGACTACATGGTTTCCTTGCAACAGTTGTGAGCTATATAAACAATGCCTTATTACACCTTATCTTGGTGTATAGATTTTAGATCTCCTGTTGTATTAAAGCATATTAAAGTTTTAAATGAGACATACATGTGAGAGCAACTATCCCCTTTCTTTCTTCTTATCTGCCCTCCCTCATTTAGTTGCTCTGCTCTTCTCTCAAGAGAAAAATATCCATGCTTTTGAGAGCAGTATCTCGACTTTTAATATGCTGTCATTTATTTTGTTCTTACAGCAGTTTTAGTAATAAATTCTGTTGTATATAGGTGGAGCCACTCAAGGATTACATAAGATATTAATTATGTGAGACAAAAGGTCAGCCTATTTATTCATTCCTGGAGGACTAAGGAATGAATACTTGTGTCACCAATGATGATATCAATTCCACTGCTAAGAGTTATGATTGTGACTCTAGGATTTTGGTCATAAATAAGTAAGAGGGTAGTGGTACTTCCATTCGCATTAATTTGAAAAACTTCTGTAGCAGACAATATTTCATATAATCACTGTTTGTAAATGTGTTTGATATTTCAGGTTACATAGAATACTGGGGATTTCAGGAACAAAGCCATAAAACTTGAACATCTGCCTTAAGAAACTGCTTCAGCCTATTGAGGAATTGTCATATTTGCTTATAGTTACTCCGATAACTTTGACATTAAGGACTACACACACTGTTAATTTCTAGACGCTGTCTTGCTATTATGAACCACCTCTTCAAAGGCATCTACTTTCTTTCCTAGTGATTACAGAGGAACTTTGGAGGTTATTCCTGCCATCAACTATCCAACATTAGGTACTTAACATGGCTTCCCTTCTTTTCTTTGCCAGAGTTAAGACACTTAAAATACAGTACACAGTGAAGGATGGGAGCCAGGACACCAAATGGGAGAGGTATAAAATCTCATGAAAAGATTTTCTACAGAGCAAGCAGTGACTGACCTGACAAATAAATCAGAGCAAGACCAGAGACAAAGCTGCTAAAACAGGCTAAAGAATGGAGCAGGCAGAAAGAGATAAATATGATAGCAAGAAAGAAAATCAACTTGTCTTGGCTATGTAAGAACAGAGATAAAGACTGTGATATCACTGGAGGAACTGGAAGTGATTGGCAAAATGACTGGAGCCTTGAGCTCCTAGGTCAAGGTTTTACTAAATAAAAAGATGTTAAACAGAAGCCCAGATGAACAACTTTATAAACTAAATTAGGAGAATCGGAGCAAGACACAGAGACAGGTATCAGAGCAGACTGGCAGAAGTTGGGGAGGTTGTGGCAGACAAATACACAGAGGTGGAAAAAGGCAGAAAAGGTGTCTCAGCCCCAAGATTTATTTGTTGTTAGAAAATGTGTGTTTCATCACCACTGAAGCTGGCCACATGAGAAGAGTAGCCTACTTATCAAATATTCCATCACATTCAGGGAGCAGAAGTGTGGTGTCTCCCCGTACAGCACAGCAAAACAGAGCTTCTTCACTATGAAAATTTTGTCCTTTTAACAGGTCTTGACTGGACATATAGTCAAAAGTTTCCAGAGGTAGATAAAGCTGCTAGATTACCTACTTTGGTCTCACATCTATACAAACACCACAGACTCTCAGTAATGACTGCAATAATTTATGTTTGAGTTCTTATTTGAAGATGGATACAGTAATGGTAGTTACACTATTTCAAATTTCCACACCATTCCTATCTGAATTTGACTTTATTTTGAAACACTGGGACCTTGCATGCCTTTTTTTTATTATGCATGTAACAGTTCTGTTCTACTTATAAAATTATTTGGTGTAAACGAGCTTTTATTCTTCATAAAATTACTTGCGTAAAGATATTTACAGACAGACAATAAAGATGCAAGTTCACATTTCCTACCTTTTTTTCTTTCTTTCAAATCTCTTCATGGGAATGGGGCAAATTTCTAAAGTAGACAAGATTGTGGACAAAGAACCCATAAAGTTTTGCTTAAACCACAGTAACAAATTGTTTTAACATTGTTTAATCTTTAAATACATTGAATGCATATAATGTAACCAAAGAAAAAATGTGGGATGAATTTACAGAAATTTCAATATTTGGGTTTTACTGGATATGGCCACTTAAACAGCATGTAATGTTTACTTACTATAAAGCCCATGTTAAGGACATTGTAAAACGACGTTTTTCAAACTGCAATTAGTTAAAGACGAGGGAAAAGTAGCACACCAGCTTCTTACAGGTGCAAAACCAGACTACTGAATTAATGCAGTGAAAAAATACTCCTGCAAGTGTACAACCTGCTTTAACCCGTGAATTTGGAACAAGGCAGAGACACAAGACATTTTTGTTACTTGGCACCAGTTCTTGGAAGGTTCAAAGGTGCTGCAGAGCTTCACCATCTCCAGTGAGGCACCTGTTGGTAGTTACTTACATTTCTATAAACCTAAACTTTTGCCACAAAGCAAGGAATCTTAGCCTTATTATCTTGACAGCCCTTGAAATCTGCTAGCTCACCTCTTAAGTCTGAATGAGATTCCCATTACAGGAAGCTCCCTTCCTGCCTCATGTGCAGGTTGAAGCACAACTCCTCCATCCAGCGCTTGGAAAAAGGCAGCTGAAGACAAGAGCATTTGGCACAGGCCAGGATATGCTCCTCAGCATGCCCCAGTGGCACAGCAAGTAGGAAACTCCCCTGGAATGCAGCCATTCCCCACTAGCTTGCTTGGGCAGCTTCCTGATCAGAGGTTTCTGTGAAATCCACTCCCACTTCTCCTCCCACACTGCTAAGGAAGCCTCTGAACCTTGAGCTGGGCTGTGACTTCCTCCAGGCAAAGGGCATCCAGAATTACGCGGTGCGATGCAGAGCAGAGGAACAAATAACTTGTCCCCAGCATTTCAGCTGTAGAGTAAGTGGGGGTGGAAGCATTCCTATCATGACCTGCCTGTTGACACAATTCCAGAGGAAAGAGTAGTTCCCATCTCAATTCATAGTACTTGAGATGATTAAAAAAACCCAAACAACCAAACAGGATGTCAATTCCTTACATTTAATGCCTCTGTTAACTTATTCTCTAATCTTCATTTGCAAGATAAAGCCTTCAAAGGCCACTCCATCTGTGACAAAACATCACGCTAGTGGTTGCTATAAAGACCTACAACAGCTCGCCACTGCTTTGGGTTATTCACTGTTTTGTCATTTCACCTACCTGCCAACAACATGCTAAGGAAGATGTGGAATTGGGCACTAGACAAACAATGCAATTGAGACGACAGACAGAAAAAAAAATGGCACCAAGTCTGGAGAAAATAACATGGTGTAGAAGTTCAGGGTCATTTTCCCCTTTCCTGTACATGTTGATTCAGCAGACTTATCTTTCTTCTCTCTCCTTTATCTAATGCATGTTTGCAGCTTCAACCAAATCTTTTCAGGTTTCTCTCTGTTCCTGAGAAGGTGCATAATGGTAGGAGGTCCAGAATGTGAAGATGAGGTTGTTCCTCCGTTCACATGCCAGTAAACAAATTCACAGACAGAACTTAGCATGCATTATATAATGACATGCAGTCAGAATTTGTACCCGATATGGATTTGGTACAACACCTGGAAAATTGTTTAGAATCTGTCAGCCAACTTAATCTAAAAGTTCTGGAGCTATGTGAGAAGCAAGCTTGCTAAAGTGTAAGTATGGCTCTCATTAGAGCCATTTTTCAGTAAGAACACCAAAGGAACTTATTGCATTTAAATGCTGAATGCACCACTGACTCACATATCAACCATGACCAGTTCATACACAGTAGAGTCCCCACACACAGCTGGCATTACCAAGCTGGTAACTTACAGCTAACTCAGTAAGGCTGAGAGTTCTTGTCACAATTGCAAATGCAATGCAAACTGCACTGCAAACTTCTTTTTAAGTGCTTCAATTCACTCTCAAACAAATGAGAAGAAATATCAAGGGAGTGTGAGGGTGGGATCCATCTCATCCACCTTGACATACCTACATCAATGAAGTCTAGAGAGTGATTCATCTGACTAAAAGTAGATGCCTGCTTTAAAATGAGTTGACTCACTTTACGGATATTATCGACTGTTTTGACTAGATCCCCATTGACCATGACTCCAAGCCTATCAGCTGCCTCTACACACTCTAAAACAGGAGAGAAATTCAATGAGTTTGACTGAAGGCTAGGGCTATTCCAGGTCATGATCAAGTAAACTAGTAGCTAATATAGACTGCCTTCCAGTTCTCATTTTAAAGGAAATATTGACGATTCTACAGAGACATCACCACAGCAGAAACTATACTGAGATAATATAGATAGTCATTAAACACGCATTAATTAAAAATTAGGGGAAAAAAGAGGTAGAAAGGAATGATTTATTTTTAAAATCTACCATAAGTATAAAGCTGTATTTTTTTACAATGTTGTTTTATACCGTGCATATGTATACCAACCATATATACACCATTAATGAATATCTACTAAGAACTAACAAAGTATTTTTATGTAATCAAAGTCCTGGCACATTAGGAAGATCGTATGTTTGATAGTTTTCAGATTATATCATAGGCTTTAAACTATCGCTTATAAAAAGATTCCGATCTTGAAATTTCAAAGCTATTCAAATAGAAATTATTTTCTTAACTGCAGGGAAAAAGACTTATAAGTGACAACTTTTTTTATAGAATCATATTATTGTGACCAGCATATGAGTGATGCTTTTATTATATGCACTGAATATGGCATGGTTTTTGGATCATAGAACCTCTTCTAAAACAAAACTGAAGAGCCACATCATTTTTCTTATGGAGAATGATATAATTTAATCCAAGGGTTGAAATCTGATAAATATTTTTTCCTTCCCCATTTGGCAAATCCCATTTCCCCTTCTCCATAATTCTAATAAAATATAAGCCAGTGTGTGGATTTGTTAACATACCAATAAGGAAAGATAGAAAGTCTATATTCTAACTGTTTCATCATAGAGAGAGAGGCATTATCAAACTAATGATGAAATGCTGTATTTAAGATAAAATACAGGGAACATTTTCAAGTTACCAAAAGTTAAAAAAAAGGATTTTTTTCTTAAATATAAGGATTACAATTATCCATTTGCTTGTATTTGTCCTGTTACCTATACATAAGGAAGCTGCTACAAAACTGAATAATTACACTAGAAAAAGGAAAAATCATATATTCCATTAAAGTATGTATCATGTTTATTAATTTTCAGTGACACAAAAAGTTTTCTTATAAAATGTATAGAATTTGATCAGTCATGAAGAGATAATGACTTTTTTCCCAAGCACTATGAATGTGCATACTTTTTAATAACATACTAATGTATATTAGCTTTTCATTTTATCCAATTATTCTTGTAATGCATAGCTACACTTTCAGCCCTGCACAACAGAGAGTGCAGCAACATCACCTTCTCATAGAGTTTTGCTAATGCTGAAGTTAAGCAGCGTGTTTGGAAAAGGAAATTAGTACCAGTTAGAAGACAACTATGATCTAACTCTAAAAAGGTGCCAAATGCAATCATGTACACTAGCTACAAGTATGCATTAACTATTAGCAGATAGGAAACTCACTAATGAAAACAATAATTTAAAGTCCTGAAAACAACAGGGCCACTCCAAAACATCTGCCACTTCCTACAACCTCCAATCTCATTTTAGGACAACAGGAGAGAAAATGTCCCTCAAAGCAATCCTGATCAATCATCCTCTTAGGTCTTTCATGTCTTCAGGAGAGAAACCTGCACTATTTGAAAAAAGATCCATGCTTTTCAAAGTTGACTATTAAGAATCAGATTCAAAAAGATATTCAGACCTTAGGGTTCTTCTTTGAAACTTGTAGTTCTCAAATGAAAACTCAGCTGCCATCTTTCAGTGTTGAAATGTGTAGGTGCCTCATCTTTGGCAATAGAGCTCTCTGACAGTAAGGGTTCAAGCAGGTCTGCAGTGGTAAATTATTGCCATTTGCTGGTCTTTGCTCCTCTTCTCTGATGGATAGATTGAAAGTGATCCCTGGAGGTCTGCTAGTTCAACTTCTCATTCAAAGCATCTCCAACTAAAGCATCTTGCTCAGTCAGGTTTTGAGTATCTTCAAGGACTGAGATTCCACAATAATGACTGAAACTCCATTCCAGCATTTGATTATATTAACAGTGAAAATATTTTTCCTTACAGGCAGAATTTCCTGTATTGCACCTTGTTTCCATTAGCTCTTCCTCTGTCACCATACAACTCCAAGAAGAGTTTGGATCTCTTTCCTATATTCACCCTATCACACTCTGCTCATACACACATACTCCAGCCTGTGGGATCTTACTGACTCTGCTGCACTCAAAACGACATCAGTCTCTTGTGCTGGGCAGCAAAAACAGTACTCCAGAAGCAGTCTCACAAGCACCAGAGAGAGGGAACAACTACTTTCCAAGACTTGCTGGTTACAGCTTGCTAATATAACGTGGGATGAGGCTGACCTTGTTCCCAATTGCCAACTCATGCTCATTGTGTCCACCAGTACTACAGGTCCCTTTCTACAAAGCTGCTCTTCAGTCAGTTCATCTCCAGCATGTGGAAGACTTCTCACCTGTCGTTGCTGAGCTTGGTGAGACTCCTGGAAATGCATTCCTCCAGTCTGTCTTGGTTTCTCTGAGTAACAGCCCTGCTCTCTGGCATATCAACTCCTTCCCTGAAGGCTGGTATCATCCATGAATCTGCTGATAGTGCAAACTCTCCCATTAGATCAGATCATTAACAGTGAAGACACCAAACTGCATTTACCCAAGAATCTGTCCCTGAGGAGGACTGCAATTTGCCCATGGTAAATTCATGCTGCCTCTTTTTAATCACTTTCTTACAGTTCATGAGCTCAGAAATGGTTTCCAGGAGGAAAAATCTTCCAGGAGACTGAGGTTACAGTTCTTAGCTTGAACTTAGCTTAGCCCCGGATCCTCTTTCTCAGCCTTCCTGAAGACGGGTATGACATTTGCCTCTTTATTCTGTCCTTCATGGACCTCTTCGATCACCAGAGGGCAGTTGATGGGCAGCACACTCACGCTGCCATTGGCTAGATTTTGTATTTGCAGTCAGTCTAGACTGTTCTGTTCATCCATACTGGCCTTGCACCGCATTTGCTTACCTTTCCTTACTTGGAAGAGACCAGTTCTGTGTTTTGAGAAGTTTGTTCTTGAAAGTCAACTAGCTGTGCCAGGGCAACTGACTGCCTCTCATGTGATCCTGCCCAGCAGATTCCCAAACAAGTTAAAATTTGCCCTTCGGAAGTCAAGACCAGCAATTTTATTATTTTTCTTGTTTATCTCAGGATTTTACACTATACAAACTCAGAAGGCAGCCAAATTCAGCCTCTACACCCTCAGACAGATTGTTCATGAGCAACAAGCCAAGCCAGGGCATCTCCTCTAGTTGCCTCACTAATCATCTATGTAAGGAAATTGTCATTGACTTTTCTGCACTTAACCCATGCTTCAAGTGCTGACATGTTTGGAACCTGGTGTTCCATAGAACAAGGAGTTGCACTTTCACTGTTTTGACAGCAGAGACCTCATTTTACCTTCAAAAACTGAATATCCTTATCACCTGCCACAGGGAACCTTGGGGAGAAGGCTCCTTTAGCACAGCTGTAGTGCTGAGGAATACTGTGGCTCTGATGCAAAGGGCTAGTAACATATCCCAAGGTAAAATGTGATAAGGAGGTTAGAAACATGGTGCCAAGGCCTCTTGTGAGAGGTGCTACATTCATCACCTCTACTGAGGCTAGGAGTGGACAAGGAGACTGAGGGGACATTCTCAGGTTGTTGGTGTTAGCTTTGGAGATGAGCAGAGCAGCCCTACTCCTGTTGAGTCCTATCCACTCACCGGTGTCCAAGGAACACACAGCACACCAAGACTCCCCAGTGCCAAGGCTGGCGTGCTGGCAGTCACTTCATGTAGGCTTTTACCAGGTGCAACAGTACTGGATATGACTCCCTGTTGCCATATTTCACTTGTCACTGAGCTTCCTTTATAATTTCATGTGCCCAAGAAGTCTTGACATAGGGAGGATTAGAGCTGCTTTCTTGAGGGAAGACTCCTTAGGAGAATGGCCCCATATTGAAGCAGTAATGAAGAGTTTTGTCAGTTCACAGCTCCTGCTATTTAATGTGGCCATAGAATTCTGAATTTAATGATGTTTTCATAATTTTCCAAGTCTGTAATTCTCCTGTTCAAGCTCCTGAACTCTTCTTGTTCTAAAATAATGACAAATTGAACATTTATCAGAAATACATGACCTTCTCAGGCAGTTAAAGCTCCTGGTTTGCACAGAAGATGACAGGACTCAGATTTTTTAAGCCGTGCTGAGTGAAAAGTTGCCTTTGGAGGAAACTTGTAGACGCACATCTATATCTTGAATGTCTAATAAACAGAAAACAATTCACTCCCTGTCTGATACTCACTCACCTTACCACTGTCCCCAAGAGAAACTTGTGTGGTGTGCTCCTCAAATCATATCCTACACAAAAGGGAGAAAAGTCTCTGAGCTTGAGTAATGGGGAATTGTAGGTCCTGAAGGTAACAGTCTCTGCCAGGAAGCATTTACATTCTTAAGCCAAGCTCTTTTAGTTACCTCCATGCACAACTTTATACATAAATAATCCTGTAATGTTATTGAAGATTTCACAAATATGCAATTAAGATATGTTTTTAGGTTACAGGAAAGTTCTCTTGAAATAGGAAAATATTCTGTGTGAAAACTGAGTTTGGTGTCAGTTTTAGTGTCATGTTTAGTATCTCCATTTTTAATAATTAGCTGTTTCTGGGGGTTTTTTTCCTACCATTTAAAACAGATAAAACTTCAAACAGCTATTTGGAAAAAGGATAAAAAGGATTTGAATGATTTTAAGTGAAATTAAAAACTTTAATGGATGTTAACTGTATGTGAAACACCAATGGCTACAGTTAAAGAAAAAGTGTGATGCTGCCCTCCCAATTCAGTCTTGGCAATTCTGAAGCATCCGGCTCCTTTTATTTTACATGACATGCTGAACTAGGGCCTGGTTTAGAAGGAAACTGCAGCAAAGTGAGAGAGAAATTCTACCGTAACAGCAAGTGTTTTATATAGTGTTTCTCAGTTGCCTGTGAAGCACAACAGCTGGGCTAGAAGAGACTTTTACCTAAAATATGACATTTTTGGTTTTAAAAAGAGGGAAAAATAAGTTGTCCTGTTTCTTCATTTACATTCCTAACTTCCCATATCCTCTGCTTTACTCACATAATAAATGCAGATTCTTTTTTATAATGTCTTATTGTAAAAAAAGATTTTTCACTGAACAACTATCAGCTTGTCTCAGGGTCTAAACTGCTCATTTCTTCTTCATTCATATGCAGAGGCATTTGACTTGTCCTTCTGGAGCCTTCAAAGGCTTTCAAGAAATTTAAAGGTCATACCTGTACTGGGACTCTTACACAGGATTAGCCATAGCATTATTCTGCAGAAACCAAGCTATTAGCTGTTGAAGACAGAGGAGGTGTGAGGCTGATGATGTTGCACTATTCTGAGCTCCAGACAAACCCTTTTGCAGCACTGGAATGGTAAAATTTCCACTGTGAGCTGTTAGAAGAGCTGCCTCTCCCCATTTTTCTAAAGCACAGCATGGATTTGATATAATTGCATGGGGAAGAGGAGGGGTTCTAATTGAAAGTCAACAGTTAAAAGTAGGTAATTTTTTTTCAGTTGCTTTACTGTTTGCAAAATAAAATTATAATCTGGGATTAATTGCAAGTTCATTCTCCCCTCCACACTTATGGGGGTGTCATGAATCTCCAGTGGCAAAGTGATGCTGAGAGGAGGTTGAGGAAGTGGAAGATGGAAAGAAGTCTAAAATGGATGAGAATTACCTTGAGTTAAAATCAATGGGTCTATGGGAGGGCGGCAGTAGACAAGGCAGTGTTTTGGTACTTCAGCATTCAGGTTTAATGTTGACTGAAAACATTCATCTTACCAAAATCAAGCCTGTGACAGATGTTCTCTGTCCCTCTCATCTATATGAAAACATGTAGGAAGCATACCACTCCTACAACATCCCTTATTTACAAGACTTTAGATGTGAGATTTATTTAATATATGCATTTATTTTAAAACTTGTCCACACAAAAATAAAGGGGGAAAAAAAAGTATATAGGTAAAGAAAATCTAAATATAGATGCGCCATGGTCCAAAAGGTCCTATATTAGATTCTCCATAAGTGGAGGAGAGAAACTTATTTCCAAATCTCAGTCTTGAAAATATCCAACAGGCTTTCTTTATGGTTATCTAGGCTCAACTTCACTCCATCTCCAAGGCCTGCAGACTCCAAATTTTAGGTCTTTGGATGCAGTGCAAAGTTTGGGGGCATACAGACTGAAAGCTAGCAACAGAAGGAAAATATAACACGGTTGTTATCAGCCAAAAAGCCTTTTCGAACTCATTTTTGTATCATCTGTGTCCATCCCACACGGACATGCTGTTAGTTTTCCATTTCTGTTTTCTTAAAAGCACCACAACATGACAGTTGTACCCCACCTGCCCTGAAAAAGAAATAAAGAGCACAGTTAACTATTCAGCCAGGTGCACTCTCTTCAAAATGCCTGTGGCAACTGGGCTAAGCAAACTAGAGGAAATATTTATCAAAAGAGCCACCACTTTATCATCCTTTTAAAGAGCAACAAGGAAGTGCTAGCAGCACCTAACTGCCTTGACTTCAGATTTCTTCTACTCCCTCACCAGTGATAACAAGGGGGACAGTGTTCTGTCTTGCTGTTAGCCGAGTAGTGTGGATGCTGGAGACTTTGAAGGAGGACTAGAGGAAGAAGGAGTCCTGTCTTTCTCTGATTCTTATTTCTACATTCTCTTGCACTGATGCTGCCCTTCACACAGTGGTAGCAAGTCCATTTAAAAGACAATTTTTT
Organism: Callaeas wilsoni; assembly: GCA_013398955.1. NCBI lineage: Eukaryota > Metazoa > Chordata > Aves > Passeriformes > Callaeidae > Callaeas > Callaeas wilsoni. The sequence continues at coordinate 12,591 of VWPU01002866.1, read as the reverse complement.
TGTCCTGTAAATTTTCAGCTGAATTAATCTTTATCTATGTTGCAGTACAGGTGTGTGAAATGCTAATACCAAGAGGAAGTAAGGAAGAAGAGGACGAAGTTGTATGATATGCTTCTTTTTGGAAGCAGCACTAGTTTAAGGTATCTTAAAGAAACTGTGGAACAACCTGCTGTTGCCTAACTACTAGGAGTGGTTCCAGAACTTGCCATCAGTTTTGAGTATTTAGTGCATAACTGTAGAAAGCCACTCTGCTGGAGGGCAAAGTTATCACTAACATTCAGAAATTAGCTACTCAAGACTACAAATGCTACAAAAGCTACTAGTTTGGCAAGTCAGCTACTGCACTAGGCTAGCAATATCATTATGTAAATTATTTACCTGCAGGTTTTCAGCATCAGGGATTTATCCAAGATCTCAGTTTTTCCTGTAAGGAAACAGCACCATGAGAGACCAGTGTCGGTCAAGAGAAGATATGGATACTGTGCACACACATTTTCATGTCTCAGAGGTGATCCCATGAAACAACCGCCTCCTTACTTACATTACATTCCGTATTTTGAGAAGATGTGAGCTCTTACATCAAAACTTGTCCAATAGAAGAGTTAGGAGTTGTCTGTTAAGATTTTTCTTCCTCAGAGGTTTAAGTGGCTCTTAAAGAACATGGAATATTTGTCTCCAAATAATTTTATGTATGCAGAGTCTTAAGTTAATACATAATCTGGCACACAATTCAAGAGTTACTTCCTGTAGTAGCTAGTTTGTGGTAATGACATGTCATTTCTGTAGATTGTGTAAACTGGTGGCTCTGTTTTCATACTTCAATAAAATCTGTTTGCAGAGCTTGTACTTCTCCTTTCATTACAATTAGGCAGAAGTTCAAACAACAAAACTTTATTGTTCATGTCTTTAAGTTAAGTAACAACTGCAAAGTATAAAATGTTTTTAAACCAATATAACAACGTGCAAAACACTGCTAAGTTCTACTGAAATTACAGCGTACTTTCAGAAGTGACTGCTGTGCAAAGGAGTAATACAAGTACCGTCTGCTTGCAATTCTCCCATCTCCTCTCCACCCACCCTTATTTCTTGTCTAAGTGGTGCATCATGGAGTATATGACAGAGAGCTTAGTATGGCTAAACTCTGGGATCAAACACTACACATGTATATACATTCAAACTGTGCTTTGTATCTTATATTCAGACCAAAAAATGTTAACAATCTATTTCTCTCTCCTAACTTTACAAAAATGCTGAAAACTCATTTTTTAGAGATAAAGATACATATGAAATACTTTAAAGTTGTAAACCCTAACTAAAAGTTAACTGGCAACACTGCTGCAGAATATGAACGCAACTGGTGAGTTTCTTTGCAAGTATCTTTACTTACTATCTTTGGGTAGTGAATTGGCAGCAGTTTTGTCCAATTAATTTTGACATGAGTGAAGGATGATGAAGTGAACTGTTTAATCAGTACTTAAATCCTGATACTTTTAAACATCCATAAGACATTACACAGAATACTAGTACTCCAGTTTTTAAGAGATGATCCAACATTTTCTGAGAAACGACGCTCAACTCCTGGACTCCAGTTCCAACAGACATACATGTATATACAAGCCCCTTTTAGGCAGCTGAGTTCAGGTCTTGGAAGTAATGGTGGGTGCTGTTACTTGAAGAACTCCTGTTCTGTGTCTGATAGGTGGGGGCACCAGCACAAAGAACAGCGCACAAGTGAGGCTGGTACAGTGCTGCATTTGATAGTTTGCGCTCCAAACATGCCACCCGAGATAGCTGGCCTGCAGTGGCCTCTCCTCCTGCCACACCCAGGCTCCTGCACATGCCTATTTAATACTTCCCTTCCAAATGTTAGACTTCCCATAACTTTATTTGCATTTACAAAGCCATGGGTTTTAATATTTACAGCTATTCCCTATTAAAGATCAGAAAGCTTTACTAAGGCAGTAACAACCCAGCTTGGTGATCAGTGGCTTTGCTTTAGCTGATTTTAAAATTTGTTCCTAATATCCAGTGCACAGTACTCTGGTGTAGCAATGGACAAAACTCCATCAGACACACACCCACTTTCAAAACACCTAGAGAGCTGAAGTGTTTCAATGTGCATGACAGCTTTTTAAACGGGTGGTGACTGCACAGCACATGTCCTGTGGTGGAGTTTTGGCATGTCCTAAGGCAGAGGGAGATGTGCTGAGCTACGTAAAACGCCATATAAAATCCTGCCTGCCAATTTTTCCTTCAAAATTTTGCAAACATCACATCCCCTCACTTTCCATGAAAAGATGTCGAAGAATATTGAAGCTGCTTCAACTATTTGTTTGACAAGTGTCTGTTTCTCTCCAGCCAGCACTGAATCAGTTGCAGGCATATAAGTCAGCTTCACTGAACTCTATACTTAGGAACCACAACTGGCCATCACAACCAGCAAGAACAAACAAAAAGCAATCTTTCTGCATCTTCCCTGGAACCAGAAGAGCACCAAAAAGCAGACCCTTGGTGACCCTTCTTTACAACAGATGTTCAGTATATCATCCAAATACCCAGTGGAGTATTTAATGAAAAGTTTTTTTACAGAACAGTATTATTGAATTCAAGCTATAAACCTCTCTTACTCTACAGTAATTGTGCTTATGAAGATCATACACTGGAATTGGAAACTCTTCCCTCTCCCCAGCTATAGGGGTTGTTATATTTTTTTTTGTTTGGAGTTTGTTTTGTGTATTCCCCTTCCCTTAAGAAAGAGGCACATGACCATGGAGCAGCCCTTGGTGTTCTAATCACAAGACATGTCCCAAACATTTTGTGACAATGACATGTGGAGGGGGTAACGAGAAAAAGTAAACAGCTGTGTAAAGCTCTTCTATCATTCTCAGACATAACTGAAGCCAGTAGTACCAAAGTAAGAAAAAAACCCAAACCCTTAACATTATAAACACTAGCCATTCATCAGTCAGTCCTTTCTTAAAACTTAAACAAATAAAAATTTAAAAGGCAGAGAGTACTTACGAGGCTAAGCCTTTGCTAGCAATGAAGCTTCCAGAACCTCTTGAGCAGAGATTAGCAAACTAAGTAATTTTTAACTAAGCCCATTTTCTCCCACTCCATTCACCTAGTTAACAAAACTGTTCCATTCTTTGACTGCCGTCCTGCAACAAGTTAGAACTGGATGTGGTGATCACAGCTCTGCACAGCAAAGGGATACAGTCTGGATACTGCTGAAGACTCCGTTTGTGTACCTAACATAACCGCTTCAGCTACCCAGAGACCTAAACCCATCTGAGGAAGCCAGAACCAAGAATCACCACTATAAGGAATATTTTTTACTACTTAGATTAGAAGTACAGGACTTGCTACCTTCCTCTCATATAATGTCTCTGTACTGGACAGTGTTATTCTGAGTAATAAGCTTCATCTGGAATGAGCTAAGCATATTAAAGGACAGAGGACTTTCTGTATTTGAGCCCAGTGTACAGGTATTTTTGCAATCACATTGCATATAATGACTATAAATGCAAATAGAGGCAAACAGCTACTAGGATATGTTTTCAGGGTTGAAATTCAATAGAGCTTCAGGTTCTAAGGTATGTTATAAGTTGAAATGATCAAAGATATGCTGTTTTTTCAACTATCTGAGTTTAAAACTACCTGAGTTTACGTTTTCCAGGCCACATGTCTGCATCAAGCTGATGTTTTCGAAAGAACAACAAAAACCCAAGTGCGAAACTGAGGAAGGAACAAACCTCCCATTTTTACTCAAGTACAGAAAAAAATTTCTTAATGTACTTGAAAAGGCCTTTACTTGGAAGACAGAATTTGAAATTTAGTGGGAGAGTAGCCTTTGAATCTGAGATATGCCTTTTGGGCAGTTTTCCTACTGAACAACGTGATAAAGCTGTAAGATTTTGAATCTCAAGCTGCACATGCACAGCAAAAAATAAAAATAATGAATTAAGAGCTAGAAGCTGGCTTTTCAGCAACGCTGCAGGTTGGTCCTTGCACAATTCCTCCCACCTGAGGCAGCAGCAGGGACATTCAGGCTGGGGCTCTGCTGTGTTCCGTGCTCCCTCTTCTGGCACCCAGGCCCCGCCAAGAGCCAGCAGCAGCCTCGGGGGAAGGGAGGGATGGGGATGTTGGGAGGCTACCGCAAATGCATCCTGTTGGGTACATACCACTTCTATTTCTGTCTTTATCAGGGATTTACAGAGTAGAGAGTTTCTTGTATCGAACTGGTGGCCTCTAACGAAGTGCTTCTCATTTTCTGAGTTCCAAATTCAAGCTGCTGGAAAATAAATGCAGAAATATCAAGGAGAATCTACTGTATGCATACAGCCTTCTCAGCACTGCAAACGTTCTGAGGAACAGAGCATCCCAATAACGCTGCACCAGGAAAAGCCCTAATAACACAGACAGGACCACAGCATGTACCCACAAGTTCAAGAAAAAGCCTATCACTGAATTTAACACAGCTCTAAAATTATGGCTAGCACTCCTACTGCTGAACGACATCTACCCTCAAATAACCTGTACATTATATTCACTGAAACTGTGCTTTGATTAAATGAAAACCAACCCAATTTAGCAGCCATTCTTTTATTGAATCCCTCTATGCCTTAGCTTTCTCAGCAGTAGAGTGATGATAATGCTACTAGTTCAGAATTTGGGGAACTCATTAGTATGAGCATTCAGATACTCTCCTAATGATTACTCTAGAAAAGCCTGCAGGGAAAAAAAAAATCTGTATTCAGATAACACTTAACATCATGTTGACACAGAGAAATAACTTTTCTATTTTTTTAATTCAGTGAGCAGTTTCCATCTCAAACTGAAGGATCATGCATTAAAAAAGTGATCATATACTTAAAGATTATCACAATACACATGCATGATGTCACAGATGGAAAACTTAAGCAATGAGCACTGAATTCTTCAACTTAATTTTTATGTATGTTAACGTTTGCATGTAATTATACATAATTTCATGTTCAGATGCAAACAGAAACTATTAGACTTCTATTTAATGTCAAGAACTCTCTGGCAGATAAAAAAATTAGTAAATTGAATGTCTATGTGTTTTCTTCTATAAATAAATAAACTGATCCTGAGATTAACTCAGCTGCAGCTAGTTACCCAAATAGTTTTAAAAAGTAAAATTAAAAAACATCTTTGAAAGTTTAATTAGCATATTTTGGCAAAAGGAGATGATTCCTTAGAACAAAAATTAAATTACATGGGGAAATTCACAATATCAAATACATACTATAATTTCTGTCTATTACTGCAAACATGACACAAACACCTGGATTAAGGATACACAACTCCATTTTCATAACTTCTAAGCACAATTAATTCCAATGGAACACCATGGAAGCTCTGCAATAGCTTGGCAACCTCTCAAAGGAAAAACTGTGACATTATTTAATTTTCCTAAAGCAAAGTGAAGAATGAGCCCAGATTTATTAAAATAGAGGTAACAGATGAAACACAATCTTCTCAGGGTTTCATCCACAGATAGCCTTACTTCACTTTTACTGTCTTATAAATATAGCCAAACTTGTATCTTTAAAGAAAAAAGTAATCTATTTTGACTTTGTAAAGTATCACTACAGTAACTTCATGAAGGATTAAACAAGACAGGAAGAAGTTTCATTTTGAGAGACCATTCTGTAAATGCAGGCCACTCCTGTTTATGCTGGGGAACTTCCTACAAGCAGTCTGTGGTGCAGTATGTGACTCAAGCCACTGGGAAGTTCGTGTTCAACAAACTGGAATAAAATACTTAGAACAATGAAGTAGTCTGATTTCCTGATTTGTAATCAAGTGTGAATCATACTTAATATTCCTGAATCAGCAAAAGACAGAAACAAGCTTTAGGGTAAATGCACCTAAGGAGATCTGTATCTAAAGTCACCTGTGACACTGCTGAAAGCACATAGAGAGGGGGTTGTCCTACTCTAAATTATCAGACTTTCCTCACTCCCTTGCTCAAGTCCCCATTTTCTTTCATCTCCCTTTTTTGTTCTTCAGCAGGATTGCAAGAATTTTTCCAACTTCTTGACTGTTTTCTATTACATGCAAGGAGTTGCATGGAGGGAAGAGACCTTTCCTCAGCGTGCTGTTTCCCCACTCTGCACACAAGCTAGATAAGGACAAGGCTAAACAGACTGGCTTGCGTAACACGTTTGAACACGGCTACCCCAAATATCCAGACTGCACTTCTGCCTCTTGGTAAAGGGTTAGGGGACTACACTCACTCTTCCCTGAACACTATTAAGTGCATCTCAGCACAGAACCAGACACCGACCCTGCTCTGTGCATCAACTGCTCTTAAACATAGTGACCCTGAGAGCCTCAGAAGCCCCAAAATCAAGAATTGATAGAAGATACAGGAGTACACATGCACACCATTTCTGCATTTTCCTAAGTGATTCCCATTGCTTACAAAGAGAGTTTGCAGCAAGATTCTGGGTAAGACAGATCTTACATTAAGGCTCAAAATTCAAAAGTAGTAGCAGCTCAGTCTAATAAACATTTTTATAATATCTGGAGATTAACAGTCATAGATTCCCCTAAGAGCTTTAAACGCTATCATGTTTCTGCAAGCAATAGGAACTGATACGTGACTACATTTGATAAACCTTTATAGTAAACAACTACAAAAACTATTTCTCATTAGCTTTTTTCTTCAGTCATATTAGACACAACCATAGTTAAAAATTTAAGTCCTATGTTTTAAGTGTGACTTTCAAATTAGGTATCACATAAGCATTTGACCAATGCACTAAGTTTGAGAGGATTTGTTTTCCAGTCACTTTGAAAATAAAAATACTTCCTTTTATCTGGGCAACACAACAGCATTCTATGCAATGCACCTATCTATCAGCAGTCTGTAAGGCCAAATCCAGATTAAGCATATCACTAACAGGTACACTGAGAATCATAATTAAACAACAACAAATTTCTTCCTTTTAAAGTATGTCTGTGGGTATTCATGTGTTTTCACTGTTTTAAGTTCTTGATTTGCTTGGGCAATTTTAATAGATTACATAGTTTATATGTTATTTGGTATTTCTTTTATTTACTGTTTGAGTTTTCAGAAGTGTTTTTCTAGCACATATTATATTGAAATGCATACATTGTCACGTGTATTGTCTGTCCACATATTCAGTTGCACAAATTACTTCCCTTTTCATTTATGCCCATATAAAAGTTAGGTAAGGCAACTGCTTACTCAGTGAAATTTCAACATAATTTTAGCTACTGTTGACTGTCATTTGAATTGGTAAAAATATAAAGATGAGACAGTGCTACGTGACAAGGAAATATTGCTAGCAAATCTGCAATACTGAGTACTCTCCTACTAGTAGGATTTCACCACTCTGACTTCCAACAAACATCATGAAGTTATTAGGCTTGGTTTTGCTTTAAGTTAACTAGACCTTCCCCATCCAAGCATGACACCATAATTCTTAATCTACAAAAACCCTTTCAGTTTGAGCCAAATTTAATCTGATCATTTCTGTATTTCTGAGCATGGTTCCTTTTTAACATTCAGAAGAACTCTCTCAGTTTTGCATCTCAATCAAACTTTCACACATTCAACCAGAAACATGAATCACACTAGTGCTATTTCAGGGAACAGTGTACAGCTATAGTGGCAGGGGGAAATGTGCCATCCACCAGATCACACTGACACTGAGGTCATCATAAAGTAATGTGTGAGATTAAAGGTAAAAGTAATTTACTAAGACCAAATAATTTTTTTTTTAAAGAAAAAACTTGCACGCATTTGCTGTCAAGACATTCATGACTTCTGTGCTACAGACCAATGCTTGCTAGAACATCAAAACATTTCTTGCCATTGACGCCCCAATCTGCACTACAGTTATGATAACTTAAAGCAGCATTTTTTTTTTTTGCCTGCAAGAAGACGATATGAATTTGATAATCTTACTGCTGAAGTATTGCCAGCCCGGAGTGTTCAGAACACCTAAGTCAGGACCCATAAAAAGAATTAGGATTTCAAAAGTATGACAGTTTTGAAATCAAGTGGGAATGCATTTACAAATTTATTTTTCTTCTTCAGTTGCATTTAGGGTTTTCCTGCTTTGTATTTCATACTTCATTGCACAACTGAAAAACCATCAACTTTGAAGTGCTTATAACTTAAGAGTTTACATGACCATAAAATTCACTAATTCCAAGAGGTGGACCTTTGTGAAGAACAGCAAGTATTTAAAAAATAACAGTAATTACAGATAACATTTTTAGAAGTGTTTAATCAATTTACTTGGGTATTTTCAATAGTGTTGATATAGCCAAATTTTCCCTCTATTTCCTGAGTAGTAATACTATAAAGTTGAAATGAGGAAGGCGCACATCCTGTTGGAAGATTTAGGAGGGTAAGTGTCATAAATTATTTAAACAAACAGCTTAAGAAGGTGGGTCTTTTCAATGTAAAAGTGGTTTTAATTTTTTTTTTAAAGATTATCTAGCCCAAGCCTCCTGGGCAAGTTCCAGTAACTGTACTGAAAATTGGGCACAAATGTGCAGAAGTAGCCTGTAATGCTGGACCTCCACTTTCCCACCTTTGCTATGCTGCTTAGCATTTATTTTCATGCATAAGACCCTTCACTTATGATTTAGTGGTGTACCATTGAAGACTAGTCACTTATGGTCTATACTAAGTAGCAGAATGTTTAAAAGAAACTAGCACACTAAAATGTAATGAAGAATTTTAAAATATTATTCAGTAAGAAGGGGTAGGGTAAGTAAGGGGTACTGAGTAAATGCCCCTTGCTGAAGTGTACATTAGCCACAGCAAGTTAAGCAAACCGTGAAATCTTTAGCCCAGCATATGCAGTTACTCCAATATTTTAACATTTTTTATTAAATATAGTTGAGCTACAGGTTACTGAAATTTGCCTTTCTGACTCTCTCCTCTACCAGACGTTCATCCTGTAATTCCTGTGCTTATTTTTACATTGCACCTCTATTATATGCTGTCTGCAGTCTTAAGAGGGAATTTACTGGATTCTCTACTCCATCTAATAGGCTGCATTTTCAAAAGCCAGGTATATAGCACATGCACATACACACAAATAAAATTAACTTCCATTTCTAAGGATTTACAGTTTACTGTTTAATACAAGTAGCATACAGCTAGTGATACTGGTTACGTTCATCGGAACATAATGTTGCCACAACTCAAGAGCAGCACAAGCAAAAATGGAAATGAGTGAGAATATTTCACCCACCAGAAAGCAAATGCAGAGTTAGTGGCACACTAACAAGAGCAACCGTGGCCTGCTCTCTGTAAAGCAGCAATACTGCAGATAGGTAATAAGCGCAAAATTTGGTATTAAAGATTTAAAAAAAAAAAATTGAAACTGCAACACAGGATACAGCTGCTAGAACAGAACATTCACTTAACATAGCTATACTTAAAAAACCTCAGCCAACAGAGAGGCCAAAAACCCATGCAACCACCACTGAATAGTGACAATTCAGGTACTGGATCTCTCCTGTGTCTGCAAGAATTCTGTAACATTTATACACTGAAATTCACTGTATACAGTAACACTTATAAACATTACAGGTTTTATTCTACAAATATACTCAAATTTCATTGATAAATGCTATACAGAGATCAATAACAGGACCTTTTTCTAAATAGCAAGATTTTTTCCTTTTCCCTACTTTTGATCTTCAACTCTTTAGAATGCAACAAGATATTTCATAATTCCTTAATATCAAGGAAATTTTGGTACATTTAAAAATTGTAACTTCCACCAGAAATAGGTCATTTCCTTTATTTAATACCATTAAAAAGCATGCATATTAAGACAAATAGATCAGAAAAAAAGAAGTCTTAATGCATAAGCCCCTTCTCTACCTCTAAAAACTGATGAGCTCCGATCAACATAAAACAAACAAACCCGGTGGTGGCATACTAGAATCAGCTTCACAACCTTATCGTTAGGGATCTCCACCTGTTTCAGCTACAAGCCGAATAACCAAGCTCTAAGAACCAAGACATCATTAATGTAAAACAGTAATTATTACCAAGCTGGCATCGCAAGATCAGAGTCCAATACAGACATTTTGTACCTTGGTGCTGGATAATGTTACTTGAAGCATCAGCCTAATAGCCGGTTTATTCATAAGGCACGCACTAAAATGAAACAAACAGTAATTAAGTGCTGACAGTGACCTAGTTAGCTACACAAGGAGCTCGATCGTCCTGTCATTCATTACGGGTTCGCCGGAATCCGACAGGAACGCTCCCGTCCGTCCGGGCAGCGCGGGAGCGGAGCGGAGCGCAGCGCCCCCCGTGCGGGCAGCCCCGGGCTCCGGCCCGGCGTCGCCAGCCGCTCCCGCTGCCCCCGGGTCTCCGCAGCCCCCGGGTCTCCGGGAGCTACGCCCCGGCGAGGGCAGCGCCAAGGCCGCCTGCCTTGGCCTTCGCCTTCCCCTCCCCCGCGCCGCAGCTCCAGCAGCTCCGCGCTGGGATAACGCAGCCTCTGACTCGCTGACTGCTCGCGTCCCCCTTCACCTCCCTCTCCTCCCTCCCCCAACGCGCGCGCTCGAGAGTCTCCTCTCGGCGGCGGGAGGGCGGTGAAATCCTCCGCTCTCCTCCCTCCGCGCTCCGTAACGCGAACGAGCCGCCGCCTTCTGTTCCTCAGCCTCGGCCAAGTCGGCGTTTGTTGACAGGCTCTGCTGGGCACAAAATGGGGCTGCCGCTTCCATGGGCGCCGCCATTTTGTGAGGAGCCGCCGCGCTCCCTTGCAGCAGCCGCAGCCTCAGTCGCGGCGGCCGCGGCAGCCTAGGCGCGCCGGAGCGGCGGCCGGGGTCTGTGTAATGGTTGAATAAAGTGACCCCGTCTAGGGAATCCCCGGCTGACAGTTACGTAAGGGACTGTGCGCAGTTGCTGTGCTTAGCATGGAAACCCACCTAGCCCTGCTACGCAACTTGCCTGTCCTCCCCTCTGCCTCCCGCTCCCCTCACAGAGCGCCCGGGCGAGCGGTGACTCACCTCTGCCGACTGCCCCTCGCGGAGGGGAGACCCCCTGCTTTTAAAGCATTTTCAAGGCATGATTAAAAACCACCGCCCTCCCGTGAAGGGAGGTTTGACTGCATGTCTAAAAGAGCGATTTAGCCCCCCAGTCGCTTGTTTTAAACCTCTCCGATTTGTATTATCCTGGTTTTGACAGTCTTACGCATACTGTAGCTGAAATAGCAGAAGCTCAGAGTGTCACAGACAGGAGCTGCAGACCAAGATCTGAAGGTCTAATTTTAGGGGGGGGGGGGGGAAAGGCTCTTAATGCTACAGTGAATAAGACACTATGCATTTCATACTCTGAAATCCACACACCACCACACTATCCACACAGAGAGGGCAACTTTCCGTACAGAGTATTAATTTGAAACGGAGGTATTTCTCCATCCTTCCCCCAAATCATGAACCCAGGGCAAATCTTACCGAGCATTATTGTATCTGTCTCTATATTCAAGCTGAAACGGCACGCAAGTCAAAAGGAAAAAAAAAAATCTTTGAAAAAAAAATATTGTTTTCTGAAGTTAGTACATGGAGTAGAAGGGAATTGCAGTTTTCCTTCTTTAAGTGCTCACCGGGGGCCATCATGTGCCATTGATTCTAAAACACAGCTCCTTACTGACTTTATTAAGTTTTGCTTAAAAAACCCCCCAACCCTGTAGGCCTGATCTAGCTTTGGATTTCAATGTACTGGTTGTGAGGGGCAAATGTTCCTTCAGAGTCTCTTTAAGCTGGAGCAAGCACTCACCTGTGGCTGTTTGCATGCCAGGGAACGACAAATGCCCACCTGGGCACCGCTTGCTTTACCTGAGGAGCGAAGGTTTGATGGAAGGCACGCTTCACCCCATGGGCCCTTTCTTGCTTCTGTTTACCCCAAGTGGCACCAAGCTCCACCATGGTCGGTGTGCAGGTCTTCTCCTGGTTTCCCATGTGGAAAACACGTCAGGAGGTGAGTGTTTACAAACACTGCGCGCAACACAGGCACAGGGGAAGCGGCTTCCAGTGCCACTGGGGGCTGCTGCCCATCCAGGGTGAGGGCCAAGATTTTCCTCCTCCATTAATTTTGTGCTGCATGTTCCATTTGTCAATGTACAGAAATATATCGGGGGCTTAGATTGCATATAGCAGTCTTGAGGCACTTAGATTACAGGCCGTAATATCTCAAGAGAAAGAAGGAAAAAAAATATTCATGGAGTGACCCTGAGCCTAGGCTCCTGCTGATAAACCTCTCAGGGCACCTCCTGCTCGGGGGAGCGCTCGGCATTCTCCTTTGGGGAGTTTTAAACCCCTCATGCCTCGAAATGAGGGGTTCCTGCTGCCCCCCCTCGCCCCCGCCCTGCCATCCGGGGCGACTTCCTGCCCTTGGAAACACCTCGGCCCGGGGGACTCGGAAAGTTTTCCTAAAGTCCACATCCCACCAGTGCCCCCTTCGGTTGTTGTTTTCTTTCCCCTTGAACTCAGGGTGTTGGGTTTAGTCCAATTAAAAAATTCGTCCCCGCTTTCCAAATCCACCTTTCCCGCCCCCCC
>VWPU01002865.1:0-39727 GCA_013398955.1 Callaeas wilsoni | reverse complement strand
GGGTTGAGACAAATAAATTGGCTTCTCACAACCTGCTGGTTGCAGTACTAACATAGCCCAGGAAACCAGCATTCTTTGTCACCTGGGCACAGAGCTGGCTCATGTTCTTCTGGGTGTCCAGGACTGCCAGGGCATTTTCTGCAAAGCTGCCCTCCACCTGGCCAGGCCCCTGTACTGCTGTCTGGGCTTGTACCTCCCCAGATGAAGGATCTGGCACTTCTCCTTGTTGATCTTCATGAATTTCCTGCCATTCCATTTCGCCAGGTTGCCAAGGTCACTGTGGACAACAGCTCAACGCTCTGGCTTATTAGCCACCCCCTCCAGTTTTGTGTCATCAGCAAACTCACTGAAAGCAGGCTCGCCAGAGCATCCTAATCCAGAACATTAAGGAAAATGTTGAACAGGACTGCATCCAGTATTGCCCACTGGGGTACACCACTAGTCACTGGCCTCCCAATGGACTTCACACCACTGATCATCACCCTGTGGGCCCATTGTTTAAGCCAGTTTTCAATTCACCTCATTGCTCATCCAGCCCATGTTCCATCAGCTTGTCTGTAATAACCCCTATCTGTAAAGTGGCACAATTCCAGGATGAATGGCAACCCACACTACTCTTTTGGCTAGTAAGTAGAAGATCTGCCTGTAGAAAATACAGGTGACAGATCCCCTTCACCACATGAAGGCCTAGAGCCCAGTATTCCTATTTCCTGGACAAGTAGCTCTAGCTGTTATGCTCATAAGCAATGGGTGGGCATTACTATTTTGCAGCTAGTTAGGGTCCATGTTTCATATTAGGTTTACAGACTTGCCTGGAATTTCAGCTCTCCATCAAACCTGTGTCTCAGGAGGGCTCCAGGTGGGAGGCAAGTACTATCTCCCTAAAACAGGTACACCAGTAGCTTTCAGTCTCTACAAGGTATCTCCTCCTCCCACAGGTTCAGATAATGCTAGGAAGAAGGTGTGCAACAGGTCAATGGACAGAGATCTGTAAGTGAGATATAGGCAGTTGGGGTTATGCCTTATGCTATGGTTCTTTCCACAAAACTTCTTGGATTTGCTAAAAAATTAAACTTTACAGTAATCTAAAAGAGAAAAACATGTAAAAACAATGCTTTGAGCTCAGTTTATGTCAGAATTGAATTTAAATATTATTTTAAGTTTATCTTGGGAGGCGTTTTAAAAACTTTGAGGCTATGACAACAAAAAACAGGAGAAAAATAAAGAAAAGGACATATGGGATACAATGAAAAATGAGGGAGGAGTTTGTCCAGTGACATACTCCTAAAATACAGCAGTATCAAGATGTGTACCAACAAGAAGAAAAGCCAATACATAAAGAGAATATATTACTACTCATTCATGTAGGTGTGGCAGAACATATCGTCCCCCTCTCTACCACAGATAGTTGGTGCAGATATGGAAGAGATAACCTAGGGGCTGAAAGACCCAGCAAGGGGTCTTCTCTGGCACCAAAAAGGCTCAAGCACCAGCTAAGAATCAACATCTTAGTCTGGAGAGCAGATGTGGAAAGAGATAGCAGAGATATTCTTGACTGAGAGACACTGTTTTACAAACTATAAAAGACACACGAGTTACCACTGAGGCAGAAGCCTTCTACACACACACCCTGAGAGTGTGGGGGACTTCTCCCTGGAGTTTGGACACAGATTCCGCGGTTACTTTCCTGGGAATTGAGGGCAAGGATCTCGATGTGTGCCCCACCAACAACTGGATGGTAAGATACATTGAATCCTAAGTTATATTATTTCTTTGCTAGCTGTAAAATTGATGGTACCTTTAACCTCAAGCTGTATATATCTACTAGTAGTTTCTTTTTATTCTTATTCCTGTGTAGTATATAGTTTGTTTTAAGTCTTATGTCTGTTGGGTTTGTGTCTATTGAATAAATAGTTCATTCTATAATAAACCGAATCAGCCATTATTAAAGAACTTATGAACAAAAGTGCATCTTGAGGTGCTGGCCACCCCAATAATGCTACTGCCTGCTGCCAGAGGCCTGGGCAAAAGGCAGAGACTTAGCTAAACACCCACATCCATTCGCAACAGTAGGGTGTATGTTCTTGTTCTCAAAGAAGTAAAAATGAATTACACTATTGATGGCAATAAAAAAAAATAGTCGTTCCAAGTATTCTGCACCAGCACAACACCAGAAGCTTTTCTCATTGTCCTTGATGTCCCTGGCCAGATTTAATTCTATCAAGGCTTTTAGTTTTCCTAACCTGATCCCTGGCTGCTCTCTGTATTCCTCCCAGGCTACCTGTCCCTGCTTCCACCCTGTATAGACTTCCTTTTTGTGTTTGAGTTCATCTAAGCAGCCCTCCCAATGTTTTTGACCAACTTCCTCTTTGTTGGAATGCACCAAACCTGAGCTTGAGGAAGATGATCCCTGAATATCATCCCGCTATCTTGGGCCCCTCTTCCCTCCAGGGCTTTATCCCATGGTATTCTGTCAACCAGGTTCCTGAAGAGGCCGAAGTCTGCTCCCCTGAGTCCAGTGAGCCTGTTGTCCTGGCTGCTCTAAGGATCTCAATCAAACTCCAGCATTTCACAGTCACGGCAGTCAAGATTGCCCCTGAGCTTCACCTTCCCACCAGCCCCTCCTCGCTGGTGACAGCACAGTCCATCATAGCACCTCTCTTCATTGACTCCACTGTCACTTGGGCAAGGAAGTTACCACCCAAACATTCCAAATACCTCTTGGATTGCCTATGCCCAGCTGTGTTGTCCCTCCAACAGATACTGGGAAGGTTGAGGACCCCCATGAACACCAGGGCTTATGAACACGAGGCTGCTCATATCTGTCTGCAGAGAGTCTCATCTGCTCAGTCTTCCTGCTCAGGTGGCCTGTAGCAGACCCCAATATAACATCCCCTGCCCCTGCCCTCCCTTTAATCCTGACCCATCACCTGTCTGTCAGCTCCTCATCTCCCCCCAGGCAGAGCTCTGCACTCTCCAACTGGTCACTGACACAGAAGGTGACACCATCTCCTCATCTCCCCTGCTTGTCCTTCCTAAAGAACCTGTATCCTTCCATTCCAGCACTCTAGCCATAGGAACCATTCCACCACGTGTCCACTATGCCAAGAAAATCACAGCCCTGCAGGCCCATGCGTGTCTCTAACTTCTCGTTTATTCCGCCTAATAAGAGATAAAGCTTCTGCTGTTATCCTACACACGTGGATTTGCTATTTTTGAGGGGACATGAGACAGAAGAGGCTGCATGTCAGCCAAAATAGTTCAGCTGTTTCCAAGAATAAAGCAAACAAATTCTTTATCATATTCCTTTAACTAGCTCCATTAATCCCATACTTTTTAAAGAAGGATTTGGAACTCAGCATTGGCAAATCATGGAAACATTTTTGAATAACGCTTATGCTGAAAATAACACATACCACCACCATATCCCACCACAGTAGAGCACAGCACTGCAAGAACAGGCGTGGCGAAGCTGGCTGCAATGCCAAGTTATAAGCCTTTGAAAAATTTTAGTTTCACATGCACGCTAGAAAGCTTAAATTGTCAAAGATTCCATCCACACCCAGTGGGTGCTCCTCATCCTGTATCCATCCTGTACCTTTTCCCCCTCTTCTAGTGGTTCTCTAGTACTCAGCCACACAATAAGTCACTTCCACTTGCCAAAATAGCAGAAAACTAAGAAAAAAAGAGTATTTGTACTACATTAGCAAATGTAAGCAACTTGCTACATGATCAGACAGGCATTTGAGTTGGTGAAATAGAGAACTGGGGAGAGACCTGCATGGCTTTTTCCAGATGTGAGCTGCTAATTTGATTCAGTTCTCCTGCTTTCATTTTCTCCAGTATCAATTAGCAGCCATTTATTTGGCATGGCAGCTGCTAGTTACTACCTGTCAGAAACCAAGGTAATGACTCAGCAGGTTTACAATGCCGCTCAAATTTTACGTGCTTGTCAGAACAACGATACGTGATATACGACAAAATAGCTCTTTGGCTATTTACTGAAGAGGTTGTACATGTAAAAGTGATGAAAGAACATGCCTGAGTGGAAATTAGACTGTATATGCATATGTGTTTTGCTTAAAGATGCCTATAAAAGCTAAATTCTGATGACTAAACAAATATGACCAGAACTGTCTTCTTCAAGTGATTAAATAATTGATTAATCAAAGCCAGACTTTTCCCCATATTGTATTTAAGACCATTTCTTAATTGCCCTTCTTCCTCATTTCAGGACATGAAACCTTTTTCCATTCAGATCCAATTCTAAGATTGTTTTTAACTACACAAGCACATGCCTCTGTATGCAGTGTAGATGTTACACTAAGAATAAAGAACATGCCACATCTATAAATGTAAAGATACCATGTCATAGAGTCATTGAATCAGAGAATCCCAGCATGCTAAGGGTTAGAAGGCATCTTGAAGACCATCTAATCCTAACCCTCCCTTCCATGTTCAGGGACACCTCCCAGTACACTAGGCTCCTCATCCAACCTCACCTCAAACACTTCCAGGGATGGGGCATCCACAACTTCCAGTATCTCACCACACTCACAGTAAAGAATTTCTTCCTCATATCTAATCTAAATCTCTTTCAGTGGCAACCCATTACTTCTTGCTCTGTCACTCCAGTTCCTGTCAGAGAGTCCCTCTCCAGCTTCCCTGTAAGCCCCTTCAGATACTGGAAGGTGTCTGTGAGATCCCCACACAACCTGCTCTTCTCCAGGCTGAACAGCCCCAACTTGCTCAGCCTATCCTCATAGGTGGGGTGCTCCAGACCTCTTATCACCCTCCTGGCCTCCTCTGCACTTGCTCTAACAGCTCCTTGTCATTATGTTGAGGATCCCAGAGCTGGATGCAGTGCTCCAGGTGGGGTCTCNAGCAGAGCAGAGCAGAGCAGAGCAGAGCAGAGCAGAGCAGAGCAGAGCAGAGCAGAGCAGAGGGGTAGAACCCCTCCCTCAGTCGGCTGGCCAATGCTCCTTCAGATGCAGCCCAGGATTCCCTTGGCTTTCTGGGCTGTGGTGAGTTTTTCATCAGCCATCACTCCCAAGTCTCTCACTGCAGGGCTGCTCTCAATCACTTCTCTGCCCAACCTGTGGGTGTGCCTGGAATTGCCCCAGTGCAGGTATTGGACCTTGCACTTGGCCTTGCTGAACTCCATGAGGTTTGCATGGTCCCGCGTCTCAAGCCTGTCCAGGTCCCTGTGGATGCCATCCCTTCCCTCCCCTGTGTTGACTGCCCCACACAGCTCAGTGTCATCAGGAAACTTGCTGAGGGTGCCCTCGATCCCACTGTCCAAGTCACTGACAGAGGCATGGAACAGTACTGGGCCCAGGACTGACCTCTGAGGGACACCACTCGTCACTGGTCTCCATGAGGACAACAAGCTGTTGACCACAACTCTTTGTGTGTGGCCATCCAGTCAGTTCTTTATCCACTGAGTGGTCTATCCATCAAATCCATGTCTCTCCAATATAGAGACAAGGACGGCAAAAGGGACAGTGTCAAATTCTTTGCCTAAGTCCAGGTAGACAACGGGAGTTGCTCTGCCATTGTCTACCAAAGCTGTAGCCCCATCATAGAAGACCATCAAATTTGCCAGGCATGGTTTGCCCTTAGTAAAACCATGTTGGTTGTCACCAATCACCTCTTTGCTTTCCCTGTGTCTTAGCATAGTTTCCAGGAGAATCTGCTCCATCATCTTTCCTGGCACAGAGGAGAGACTGACTTGTCTGTAGTTCCTCAAGGCTTCTGCATTCCCCTTTTATAAAATGGGGGTTATAGTTCCCTTTTTTCAGTCATCAGGGACTTCATTTGACTGCCACAATTTTTCAAAAATTAGGTTTAGTAGCTTAGCAGCTTCTGCCACCTCCCTCAGGACCCACAGATGAATCTTATCGGATCCCATGGACTTGTGCACATTTAGATTCCTTAGATGGTATCAGACTTGATCCTCTCCTACAGTCTTCATTCTCCCAGTCCCTGCATTTGCTTTTCTCGATTTGATTGATGTGGCTGGAACACTTGCTGTTGAAGACTAAGGCACAGAGGTTGTTGAGAATCTCAGCCTTCTCTTTGCCCATGGTATCCATGTCTCCTATTTCCTTTTGAAGAGTGCCCACATTATCCCTAATCTTTCTCTTCCTTGCAACATATCTATGGACACAAGGTACGCAGTGCTGAGTACAGGGGGACAATCCGTGCCCTGGTCCTGCTGGCCACACTATTGCTGATCCAGGCCAGGATGCCATTGGCCTTCCTGGCCACCTGGGCACACTCTGGCTCATGTTTAGCCACTGTCACCAGCACCTCCATGTCCTTTTCCACTGTGCAGCTTTCCAGCCACTCTGCCCGAGCCTGTGGAGCTGCCTGGGATTGTTGTGATCCAAGTGCAGGACTCGGCACTTGGCCTTGTTGAACCTCACACCATTGGCCTCAGCCCATGATCCAGCCTGTCCAGATTCCTCTGCAGAGCCTTTCTGCATTCCAGCAGTTCAACTCCTGCCCAACTTGGTTTCATCTGCAAACTGACTGAGGGTGCACTTGATGCCCTTGTGAGGAGCAACAATACAGATACTCAACAGGACTGGGCCCCATAGAGAGCCCTGGGGAACCTCATTAGCAACCAGCTGCCAACTGGATGTGGCACCACTCAGCACCATCCTTTGTTCCAGTCATCTTCAAGACTTTTTAGCATCTTTGCTGGAATGTGACAGGAAATTATTTTCTACCAAGTCTGACACTCTTCTAACAACTATGAAAGAAGAAAGAAGCTGAATAGACACTCCTTTTATTTAGTCTTTACTATCCATTGCTGCAGCTCTCCCATGATGGCTGCCATGTGGAGAGACAGATCTTGCCCTATCCACAGCCAGTAAACGCTGAAAGCCAGGAGCCCAAGCCTCTGCTCTAGTCCATTGGGCCACCCAACTGCGATGTTCTGCAAAATGCACCTGGAAAAGCAATAACCCCCAGTTTTCTCAACTCCAAGATCCAAATCCATCAGCATTTACACAAATCCTAGCAGGAAAGAGGACATTTCAGGCAAATAATTCAAACATGTACTTCAGCATCCTTTTTGGTAACAGGGTGCATCAGATTTGTGAGTGGTCAGGATTGCACCAAAGGTGAGTACCAGTGAGTATCAGAAGAGGAAAATGGAGGGTTTTCTACATTGGTCAGAGAAGACATGTAAACATAATGGAAGAAGCAGTAAATTTGAGGGACAGCTAATGGATTTTCTCAACTCTTTAACCCCTATGACTTACGCACTGACAAGCCCATTGTCTTGGGGTGATTCTATGACAATAGTGTATTCCCCATCACCTGCTTGATCTCTAGTGTACCTTTAAACTGAAAAGGGAGAGAGACAAGCTGAGGGAACTCTTCAAAGTGACTAGCTTGACCTTGCAATTAGAATGTTTGCATTCTTTTCTCTCTCAGAGCTGACAATTTCTGCCAGTTAGGAGGGCAAAGAAAAGAGTTTTTCTCTAGCTTCGTCAGTTTTTCAGCAGAGAAGGGACTGTGATCTCCCTCAGCGGCTTCTGTTCCTTTTTGGACTGTTTTTGGTTTGCTTCCTCGTCCAAGACCAGCTCCCATCTCCGGACCTGCTCGGCGGGACCCTCCAAGGGGGATCGTCGGACCCTGCCTGGCCGGCCCGGCCCAGCGTAGGACTGCAGGTTTTACCTACAGAAAGAACTCTAAAATCCATAGTCCTCTGTTAGGGGACGGGGGCAGGGACTGCCGAGGCCTGCTTTCCTGGCAGGCAGGAGAAAGAGAGAGAGAAACTCCCTTTCTGGGTTGTTTCCTCCTGGATTTGTGTCCAAACCGGCACACCCATTCATGGGAAAAATGACAGACACTGTGATGAAAGAACCTGGGCACACCGATTTCACAATCCACAGTCTTTAACTGAGCTAAAAATAGTCAGTTGAACCTCAGACCAGGATGAATAGGATTTAAAACATTTACCTTTAAATAGAACTCGATTTAAAAAGGTGTTAGGTGCACTTTTTTCTGGAAAACAACCTTATATGTATTTTAAATTATGATGGCCTACCAGAAAACTTAATGGTGTCATAATCTACTAACATAACTTAAAGGAAATAAATTCAAACAATGCATATCTATTGAGAAAACGACTAACCTTACAGACATATCTGAAGGAGCCACATGGTGAGGCTCTCAAAATGCTGTATCAACTGTTGACCACAGAAACCTGTTCTAAAAACTCCGCAGCGTCAAAAAAAAAAAAAAAATCACCACATTAAACAACTTGTTAATTTAAAAACTTCAAACCAACTGGAAAGTGAAAAAGCAGGAGAGCCATTTTTCCTCTTTCAGTCTCTAAATAGCAAACATAAGCACAAAAGGATAAGATACTTTTCTTCTAAAATTCTGAAGGACATAGTGAGCAGGAAAAGTCAGCTCTGCTAATAACTGCTGATAACAGTTATTTTGCTTAGTATACCCTGAAGTTACAGATACAAAACATGTTTTGAGAAACCCTTTGTTTACTTATAAAACAGCACATTGAATATTCATACATTATAATATAAAATCCTGATATATTGGAATTTAAATCAAATTTTTAACTATATGAGATTGATATTAAAAGGAAAAAAATAAAATATAACTCATTATTCTCTGAACAAGCAGAACAAATAAGCCTGTATATAAATCTTAAGATATAAAACTCTCAGATAAGATTTTTAAAAGCTGCAAAACAGGTATTTTTTTACTAATTAACATATTGTACCTCGTAAAAGAAACAGATTTTTAATGGAAAAAGTTTAAAGTTACAAACACAAAACAGGATTTAGCTTCTTTATCTTTACATATGGGTCACTTCTTTAATTTTAACTACATGATTGCATCCAATTTGCTAATGCTCACTAAAGGAAAGGTCAGGCCATCAGTATCACTAGAACTAAATGCTGGTTATATTAGCAGACATAATGTTGTTTTCAGGCACTGTCATTCCCTGTTCTTTTTTCACTGAGCAAGAAAAAAAGATGACCTACAGTTTAAAGAGAGTTCCTGTACAGGTCTGGTCTTGGAGCAAGCCTCCTTCTTAGGCTCATTGTCAGAGTGACTACAAAGTCTGTTTGGGCTGCAAGAGTCTACCTTGAGAGATGATTTTGCATCAGACATTTTCAGCAAGTAAGACATTATTAGGCAATTGTTGCCTTCATGCCCCTTCGTGCTGGTGGAGAACAAGTTGTCCCTGGTGTGGCAAGCAACTAGGTCAGCAAAATGGATGGGCAGGGTAGGAGCCCTTCAGTTCATGCACTGAACTCTAAAGAAACATAGAGCTCTCACTGAAAAGAGGGTAGCCAGATCAAAATCTTTTACATTGGTCAGATTTAGGTGGCTTCAATCTAAAGTTTGTACAGAATACACACCTGTCAGGAAATCAGACAGAAGATTCACTCTACTTCAGAGCACTTGTTCACCTTCTCCAGTCTTGCCTCTCTGACTAGGACTGGAACTAGATGTAAAACACACATCTACTTAAATAATGTTAACAAAACATGTTTTGGAAGAAAGCAAATTAAAACTTTCCTGAACGGTTATGGAATCAGCTACAGCCCCAAAATGCAGAATATAGTTATAATCCCTGTACTACTGCAGTGCTGCAAGTAGAAGAACACAGAACACAGTGCAGGTAATACCATGCTCCACAGACATGAGAAGGCAAGAGAACAAAATAAGCACAAAACTTCACTTTTGTACTTTCTTCACACTCAAAAAAGATGACTATGACCTTGAAACTTACCTGTACATGTAATATATTACATGTCTGAAAAAGATAATTAATCATGTATTTTAGAAAACATTATAAACTCAGACTCATTGCAGCACCATAACCCTGCTGTTTCAGATCAACTCATAAAGGTTATATATCCTGGTTTTCTTTACTATCTATGCTGTAAATGTTACTACACACTTTTGTATCTTAGTCAAAACTGCAAGGCAAAACATGACATGGTAGTGAGAAATCAGGCTCCAAACACTACTAAACACATTAATGTTTTGACATCTCTTAGTATGGCATTTCTGAATTGAAAATGCCCCCTACAAGCACCAAATCATGCAAAAACTTCCCAGGTTTAAACAATTATTATAGAAAAATTAAATCTTTAGTCTTCAATATTGAAACCTCTATGATATAAGCCCAAAGCTTCTTTCTCCCTTTTTATCTCCTTCGAGACCTGTTTTATTACAGAAAGCCTGACAGGAAAATCTGAACTGACCACTCCGTTCTTTTGCCCAATGCATGAAGCTTCCTTCAAGCATGAAAACGTTCTCTTGCCCAATCAGTCCCTTAATTCACAGATAGTCTAGAAGTTGGATTTCAACTATTTTTATACAATCATAGAATCATTTTGGTTCAAGAGACCATCAAGTGCAACCATTAACCCAGCACTGCCAAATCCACTGCTAACCCATGTTCCCAAGTGCCACATCTACATGCCTCTTAAATGCCCCCAGGGACAGTGACTCCACCACTTTCCCAGACAGCCTGTTCCACTGCTTGACAACTTTTTCTGACAAAAAAGTTTTCCTGTTATCCAATCTAAACCTTTCCTGGTGCAACTTGCAGCAATTTCCTTGTCCATTGCTCGTAATCTGGGAGAAGAGACCAACCCTCATCTCACCACCTCCTTTCAGGCAGTTGCAGAGAGTGACAAGGTCTCCCCTGAGCCTCCTTTTCTCCAGGATAAACACCCCCAGCTCCTTCGGCGGCTCCTCATAGGACTTGTGCTCCAGACCCCCCACTCCCAAAAGACAAGCCACACAGTCCATTACAGGTGAGAAGGCAAGTGACACTTCCCCAATTTAAGCATGAGTGCATGAAGACAATATTCATGATGGATATGTACACAAACACATTACAAAAATATTTTTCCTTAGAAAGTAGAAATTGCAAACATGGAAGAAACCTGGGGCCAGTGCATTTAAATCTGATACATCACTTCGAGAAAATTTGAGTGAATATACATTAAGCAGACAGCAATCAAGTAAGAGCTTTTACTTCCTTTGATGATTGCATACATTGCAAACATTTTCAGAACTGACTGGTAACCATTACACACACAAGGAAAACCACTGCCAAGCATCTGTATCGCATTCTTTATAAAATGAGAGGAATGCAATGAGCTAAAAAAAAGTTTCATTTCTTACTATCTCATGGACTTGAAAGAAAGAAACCAAAAGGATCTTTTTTGGCCCGACGAGACACAACAGTATGTCCTGCCCCGAGTCTGGGATGAACGCTTGGAGAGGT
The DNA here is from genome assembly GCA_013398955.1 of Callaeas wilsoni. Classification (NCBI taxonomy): domain Eukaryota; kingdom Metazoa; phylum Chordata; class Aves; order Passeriformes; family Callaeidae; genus Callaeas; species Callaeas wilsoni. The sequence goes on along the minus strand of VWPU01002865.1, from coordinate 28,434 downwards.
GCGAATGCAAGTAAGCTTCACTGCTAGAGATCCACGCGAGCAACAGTCCGGGGAAGAGTTTCTCCCACGCTTCATATAAACAAAAATGAGCAGAGGGACCTCTGCTGAAAACAGCTTTTCCACTTACCTCAGCTTCAGAACGCGCGTTTAGTTTAACAGGGGCCTTCGCCTCCCCGCGACCGCGAACGGACGGACAAAATAAGAAGTTGCCAGGCTGAGCACAAGTAACGCGTTTTCCTGTAATTCTGAAGGCCAGAAACCCCCACCCCCGCGTCCAGAACTAGCGGTGTCGGACTCGGGCGACCCCGGCTGCCTCGCATGGAGCCGGCCGCCCGCGGGCGAATGCTCAGCCCTGCCCGGGGCCCCGACAGGCGCCCGCCCCCGGAGCCACCCCGGCCGCCCCCCGCCCGTCCTGCGGCCACGCCACCGCCCGGGAGGGGGCGGAGCGGGGACAGCCCCGCCGCCGCACAGGCCGAGGACGCGCCCGCATCAACCTCGCCGCTCTCTCAGAGGGCGATGATGGACCGGCCGTGCGGCGGTGTACGCAGAGACATTTTGGTGCACACGAATCAAGCCAAGAGTGTCTTCTTGACACACACTGTATACGATTTGACACAAATCGTATAAACGCGCAGCGAAACAAGCCTATTGGGTAACAGCCACCATCGAGGAGCACTCACGCGTAAGCACCTCATGCACCACTCAGGGTACAGGCAGGGGAATAATTGAAGCGGTGATCCCTTTTAAAACTAACAAATGTATTCCGCTTAATGGCTTGGAAGAAGACTGTGACCATCAGCAACATAAAAAACAATAACTCTACGGAAAATTAGAAGGAACGTTGCAATTAAGATGGTGTGAAGTTAGTAAATGGAAATCTAAAGTCCCTAGTTAATGTGCCTCCTATTAAGCACTGACAGTCCTTGCTAAGCAGACACTGTCCAAGAACAAATATTGAATGTTAATAATGCAATCAGTGCATCATGAGGTCTTGGTCCCAATTCAGGAAGAGATCCATTACAGACAACAAATCGTTTATCCTGCACTAGTGTCACACGCAACAGAAGCTGCAGATGGACTCATTTCAACTTCCATGTTGTGTAGTTGTGCAGCTCTATTCAGGCTATTTATTTTAACACACAAGCTCAACACCCACTCCAACTTCCACATCACTCATTAGCCTTCAACCTCTTTAGCTAATCATCAAATTAAGCCAGGTAGGCCGTTTGCTTCTGAAAGGAAGGAGGGATTCGTCTTTACAAACAAACTGTGGGTCTGCTGCTAGATATAACTAGCACTGAGAGATAAAAGAAACAATGGGTAGGATATCACTGATTGATGAATGGAATGAGAGAGATTTGTCTTTACAAACAAACTGTAGGTCTGCTGATAAATAAAATTGGATACTGAGAAATGAAAGAAACAATGGTAAGAACCAAAAATTCCATAGGAATTCCACTGATGGACACAAGGAAAGGAAAAAGGGGGGGGGTATACATTAGAAGGGGGTCTTAGGTATTAGGTGTATTGGGAAGTCTGTACCTCTCAAATCCCTCAGCCAATGGGGAAAGAGAGAGGGAAATAAAGCTGGGAAATTAGGACAAAAAGGAGGCTGCATCCTCTAAAAATTTGAGAGACCTCAGGGGAAATATTCCCCATGGCCTCTCCCTTTATTCAAATAAAGTTACAGGACTCCTCTGTCTCCTTTTTGGACATAAACCTCTGGTGTTTGTGGATTAATTTTTCTGACACTTCTTTTTTTATTTTTGAATGATGTTGCCATCTCCCCATCATCCATAACCTCAGTGTGAAGCTGCACTGTAAACTGATTTAATGTTTCTAAATTCCCCTGGCTATTTAGAAGTATACATTAGCATGCATAGTGGTATTTTGAAAACTTGCATTTGTTTTATTATGAGGTAACAGATAAAACAGAAATGCAATTCAAAAGAAGCAGATATAAACTGCAACCTAAGTGCTCTTTGGTATACCAGGTTTGGTTTTTTTTCTTTAGTGAGAATAAAAGGAAGGGCAGGACCAGACTCCTAATTATAATTATTGAACCTCTATTCTAGACTTGGTCTGAGTAGTTGTCTGTTCTCACAGATTAATACATTGTTTTTACTGACACTCTGAAAGTTAGCTGTTCAATCTTTCAAAATGATGAAAAGTTGCACCAGACCTAACACAGTACTTTAATATTTGTTTAACTTTTAAAAACCTTGAGTCATCCTTCTGCCTGCCTCAGGGCTATGTACATGCTCACATTAAAGCTTCCACAGTCTTAAATGTTTGGGTGTGGACTGGGCAGTAGCACTTAGAAGATACCAGGATGAAGAGAGCACTTACTGATCCCATCAGTAACTGTTTCAGCTACTACCATTTGTAACAAGTTAATAGTACAGAGAAAAACATCTTACAAAAGTGATGTCATTTACCAAAAGTGATTTGGCACAGAAGACGGGAAACATTAAGAGTACAATAGAAATCCTGCCAAAAAATATGTTCTATATCCACACTTACAGACACTTTTATCCACTTTGCACACGAATGCTCTAGAATAACTAACTCTTCTGTCCTGAGGGTGGGAGCAAAGTGAAGCTACTGTTCCTGAAACACAAGGAAGGAAGCGCATTCCACAGAAAGATTCAACTGTTTTCATTGCTGATGCCTCTCTACCAGTATTTTTTGGGCTGGTGATTCAGGGGTAACTGCTCTGGGGATTGGTTAATCCAAGGTGGTACCCCTTTTTAAAGGGAAGCATTTCCACTGTCTCTCTTGGCAGGGTGAGACAGGAGACTGCAGAGCTACTGCTAAAAATCTGACCCTCATTGCAAATCCATTTGTTACCCATAGTAGTTCAGTTTCAAAAAACATTTATCTTCTGTATTATGTATACATAATATACCACACCCTATAGTTACTGACCATTGTGTAATTACTGTGAGCCTGTATTAGTTAACACTGGCACAGAATAGAGCATTTTTTAGTTCAGTGGGAAAATTAAGTGCATTTTCATTGACCAGTCTGCAAATTCACCTTGCAGCATTTAATCGTGCAGTCTCAGCAAAAGCAGGTTCAACGGAAAACATATTCTGAGTTCTACATCAGGAAGTTGCAGAGTTGGTTTTAACCAAGAAACTCTAGGCTGATTTCTACCTATGCCAATGACTTGAACCACTTCATTCCTCTAAATGGAAAGAGGAGGGCATGAGAACAGACTTTCATTGACTTACAGCACTGCAAAACACAAACAGAAACCATGAGTGTCCTTCTCTTCCCTAGTGATTTCACTTGTGGGGAAGAAAAATCCAGTGAAACTAGTCTGATTTTGATATCAATTTCCAAATATGCATAACTCCATTTTTCAGTGAGTAGCTTGTCATTAGAAATCTACTAGCATCAACCTCCATGCAAGGCTGCATTTAAAGGCAAAAAATTAACTATGCCGTTCTTAAATTTCCCTTTAGTGTAACATAACAATTCAACAACAGCAGCACCCTTAAAACCCTGCTCTTAAATTACTGGTTTATGACTAAAGTCTTAGTTTAAATGCAACGCATTGTCCAAGCTTATGTAACATATCACTGAATAAGCAACAATAATGGGTGTGACAACCCACTATTAAGGGGAAGGAAGATTTGTAAATGCTCACCTAAGATTTGTAAATGCCCACCGGTCAAAAGAAGGAGTCAAATGGTCCACAATCAATCAGAAAGTTTCATTAGTAAATTACACCCTTGGCATGGAACTTGGTTTTAGTCCCTGATCTACTATATAAGCACACAGCAGTGGGTTTTTGATAAAGGGGTAGGGGGAGAGAGAAAGGACCACCATAATCCATCGTGTGACTAAAGACAGCGTCCCTACAATGGGCACATATAAAACTACATCAAATTAGAGTCAGAGGCAGGCTCTACAAACTGCTCAAACCTAACAAAAGGCGTAAGAGATGTACCAATTACTATGTTGTGCATTGTGCAACTACCAACATTTAATACACACAGAAAGGTTTTAATGCCTAAGTGCAATTATTTGTGAATCTTCATCTGTACTCTAGAGAAGATTTATGCCTCAAGAAAATAATCAGGTGCTTTGCTAAGAAGGTCACAAAGCTGTTATCAATTTCGGAACGGAGAACTGTGCAATACTTCCTTCCCGTCACATCTTCCTTCACACAATTGCAACATCACAACAACTGTAACTGCAATCTGTTAAAATGCTGGCAAAGAAGGGATTCTTGCTTTATTCCCAGAGTAATGTCTTTAGTGGTTTATTACAGAGTTGTTTTACATGTTTTCATCCTATGGCAATTTAAAATTCCCAAGCCTTTTACTACAATTGCAAAAGCAGCGAAACATAGTTAAATCCATTTGTACAAACAAGCTAAAGGAATTACTGAAAATCCCATGTGGCTTTAATAGCTGGACTACAAAGTGCCTTTTCTTGTAATTTTCCACCCCAAGACCACAGTAAGCAGACTCTTTATGACAACTACAATCAGCATGAGTTACTGTTGGCAGAGAGTCCCTATGAAGGGAGAGCTGCAGCAGTTTGTAGTAACCATCTGCAGAGAAGCAAGGTTCTCACACAAACTTTAAGAAAGAACACAGAAAAAGAAAGAGGCTATGTAGATGAGAACAGCTTATCATACAGGTAGTACCACTGCCTACTAAATCATATCACAAAATGCCACATTGACTCATTTTTTGAACAATGTCGGGGATTGCAACTCCACCACCAACCTGGAGAGCCAGTTCCAATGCTTAACAACTTGTTTCCTAAGTTTTTCCTAATATGCAAAATAAACCCCCCCTGGTGCAACCTGAGGCCATTTCCACTTATTATAGAACCATAGAATCATTAACACTGGAAAAGACCTCCAAGATCATTGAGTTCAACCTTTGATCAAACACCACTCTGTCAACTAAACCACAGCATTAAGGGCCAAGTCCAGGTGTTTTTTGAAATCTTTCAGGCATGGTGACTCCATCATCTCCCTGGGCAGCCCATTCCAATGCCTAATCACCCTTTCTGTGAAGAACTTCTCCCTGATACTCAACCTTGAAGTCCCCTGGTGCAGCTTAAGGCTATTTCCTCTGATCCTGTCACAGGTTGGCTGGGAGAAGAGACTGACCCCCACCTGGATATGACCTCTTTTTAGGTCACCCCAAGCCTCCAGCATAAACACCCCCAGCTCCCTCAGCTGCTCCTCACAGGACTTGTGCTCCAGACTCTTCCCCAGCTCCACTGCCCTTCTCTGGACTCACTCCATCTCCTCAATGTCTTTCTTGGAGTGAGGGGCCCAGAATTAGCCACAGCACTCGACGTGTGGCCTCACCAGTGCTGAGTACAGGGGACAATCCCTGCCCTGCTCCTGCTGGCCACACTATTGCTGATCCAGGCCAGGATGCCGTTGGCCTTCTTGGCCACCCGGGCACCCCCTGGCTCATGCTCCGCTGCTGTCACCAGCACCCCCAGGTCCTTTCCAGCCACTCTGTCCCAGCCTGTGGCACTGCCTGGGGTTGTTGTGACCCAGGGGCAGGACTTGGCACTGGGCCTGGTTGAAGCTCACACCACTGGCCTCAGCCCATTGATCCAGCCTGTCCAGATCCCTCTGGAGAGCCTTCCTGCCCTCCAGCAGATCAACACTCCCATACAATCTGGTTTCACCTCTGAACTGACTGAGGGTGCACTCAATCCCCTCATCCAGATCGTTGATAAAGATATTAAACAGAAGTGCTCCCAGTACTGAGCCCAGGGGAACCCCACCCATGACCAGCCACCAGCTGGATACAACTCCACTCACCACCACTTCCAGGCCTGGACATCCTGATAGTTTTTACCCAGTGAACAGTGCACCTGTCCAAGCCGTGGGCTGCCAGCTTTTCCATGAGAATGCTGTGGGAACCTGTCAAAGGCTTTATTAAAGTCCAGGTAGACAACACTAAGTACTTTGGGAAACTGTTCAGAGTGGAAAACAGTAAGAGGTAAAACATTTTAGTAATGAATCTCTAACCTGCAAATCTGAGATAAATCTTGGCGACTGAAGAATACAATATGGAGTTACAACTGCTTTTTATAAAATGAAATATCAGTAGCTTGGAGAGGAGTGACAGTACATGACCAACCTGAATTTCAGACAGCGCAGGTACTCACTAACGCACCACATTTCTGGAATAGGACAAACAGTTTAGGAAATGTTTTGACACACTACTTTTTTCCAAGTCTCTGAAATTCCTATAAACGATTCATAGGATGATTTGAACTCCTCTCTTTCCTACCTGGCTGCCCACAACCGTACCTTCCAAGGAGGCAGGACATCAAGCCTTCACTTGATGAGGCTGGGCTTTTTTGTTGCTGTGGTCTGAAGTCAGGTTTTTCCTCATGACTTGTCAGATGTCTTATGAAGGGTACACTAGCATTTAGTCAAGACTAACACGCTACCAGTTATCTACACCTTCTAATAAATCACTGCTTTGTAGTCTTAAATTGTATATATTGTACTTCGAGTCTACACACACAAAAATTCCCAAAGTGGTTCAGAGAGGGTGGATTACATATTCACCATGCTAGGCAGCAAATGGGAATAAAGTGAGAATATTAATTTCTAGAAGTGATCTCTAAATGAGCAGATCAACTACTACAAAAAGTTTATATTGCAAGCTCAGAAATTCATTTGTTCTGGCGAAGAATGTTCCTTTGCTTAGTACATTTGTGTATGTTGCATATGACCTTATAATTACAGAATCTCCTAAGGAAACATAGGTCTTCATTGTAATTTAATTTGACTGGCATGTTTAGACCAAGAAACCCATGAAATACTGCTGCAGGGATAGCGTCACAGTTTCAACTGATACACGATAATGATCCTAAAGGAAGAAACCCAGCATTTTTAAGCAGCAGGAGTGGAGGGGCAGAGTTGATGAAGACAAAGAATTACTGAGAAAGAATTACTGAGAAGTCATCTGCCTGTTTTCATCTCCCTGCTACTAGTGGTAAAGGGAAAGGCACTAAGACACCGAAGTTAAGTCAACTTCATTCAGTACAAACCTCATTCATCTTTCCAGGACAGAAAGTCTTTGTCAACAACCATCCCATCTCCTATGACCATGCATATTTCATTCTGAAGAGTGGAAGATGAGCAAAGCACAATATTCTTTAAAGGTGGGAGATATTTAAGGATCAAGTATTGAAAACTGTTTTAGCTGACTTAGTTAAAGAAGGAGGGAAAAGAAACAGTGCAAGGAAATCCTGCTTGATAGTATTGCACTGTAGGAAGAATGACAAGTTCATATAACACTAAAATTAGCTGACTACAGCCATTGTCTCTAGTTTTCTAAGACAGTATCAGCAGGCAACATGTACACTTACAGCGAGAAAATAAAATACTCTTACTTATATATGGGGATCAAGTTCTGAAAAGTAAGTCATATTTATTTAGAAGCATAAAGAGGAAGACATATTTTCAGCAGTTTGGCTCCCAAATAACGTCTAGTCAACTCTGAACAAAGAGATGACTTCCCAGTCTTGAATACAAAGTAGCTCCTCTAAGTGTCCTTTCACACCAGAATATTTTTTCTGCTTAATAAAAAGAAATAAAAGCCAAACTCATTACCTATGGAAGTGCCAAAGACTGTACCATAGTTACTTTGAAGGAAATAAACAGCGTAGAATAAAAAACATTTAATGTTTATATTTCAAGTGCTACTGAACTATTGTCCAGAATTAGTTCTACTGATTTCAACATTTTCCTTAAGCTATCTAGAAAAAATACAAGTATCAGATAAATTTGTAGAGAATGTGCTTAAATGTAAGATTCCTGTGCCCTTGGTCTACACCCCAAGGTCAAATGATTTCATCTACTGTTCCTTATTAATTAATGGAGTTAAGAAATTGAAACAGTGATACCATAAAACCCTCAGATAACTGAGGGTTTATAAGAAATGTTATTGCCAAAGATTGACACTAACCACACACAATAGCAGTCACACAAAAAAGTAAAATTTGCAACGACAGAATAGTATTTTTACCTTTCACTATTTCTGAAGTACAGGACAAGTACAGACACTCACATTTGACCAAGACTCGTTCATTTATGGCGTCACTGAAGAAGTTGTGACAGATGTCAAATGTCCCCTTCTTGAGTCGCCAGGGAATTCCTGAACTGCAGGACGGCACATTCAAATTACTAAACTTGCCTAACAGAAAAAAACCCCTCTTATTATTACCTAACATTGAAGCATTACACTTTGTCTTAAATCAAAGAGGAATACGTATATTGCATAAAGTCAGCTGACACACTGAAAATATCCAGCAAGCTTGCTTTTTGTTCCCAGCCCTTTAACTGAGGTCAATGACGACAGACAGGTCCATTCTTCGGCAAATGCAAATTCCTATGAGCATTATCAACAAGGAAAGAGATGTCTTCAGAATAGACTGCTTATAATGTCTTCAGCTTCTGCTTTCCTTAGTGCTGAAACACTCTGGACGATTTTAATCAACCTGGTATTAGTTTTGCAGACATTCTATTTTCTGTTTTTCAGAACTCATTTACAGTCCTTCAATTCTTATGGCTGTAATTTTTGAGTTGAGATTCAGCCCTTAATCAGCAAAGTTAAACATAGTGTGAAAACTTTGTTTTATTCAACTACTACCTGAAGACTCCTTACAATTCATCCATAGCACATGAACAGCTCCAGATCAAAGGTTGTAAATTACTAACTGTTGTGGTTGGACGCCGGCCAAACTCCAGGCTCCCAAGAAAATTCCTCACTCACCCTCCCCTGCCACAGCTGGGCAGACAAGAGGGAAAAACGAACGAGGGCTTCATGAGTTAAGGACTGGGAGAAAACACTCCAAGGGCAAAACAGGCTTGGCTTAGAGGTACAAAGCAAATGTATTACTAACAAAATCAGAGAGGGATAACGAAAAGTAAGCCCTTAAAAACACCTTTTCTTCCCCCAGCCCCTCCCTCCTTCCCACCGACAGTGCAGGGGACAGGGTATGGGGGTTTGGTCAGTCCATCACCTGAGGATTTTCTTCCACTGTTGTGGCAGAGGAATCCTTCCTGTGAGACCGTGGGGTCCCTCCCACAGGAGACAGTTCTTCTTGAACTTCTCCAGCATGGGTCCACTCTCATGAGCAGCAGTCCTCTCAAAACTGCTGCAACCCAAGTCCCTCCCCCGGGCAGAGAGTCCTCCCAAAACTACTGTGGCATGAGTCACTCCTCCACAGGGTGCAGCCCTCCAAGGACAGGCTGCTCCAGCCTGGAGCAGGGGCCCCCTCTCTCCACCAGGTTTCCCACTGGATCACAGCCTCCTCCAGGCATCCACCCGCTCCAGCATGGGCACCTCCCCCACAGGCTGCGGGTGGATCTCTGCATTCCCCGTGGATCCCCATGGGCTGCAGGGGCACAGCTGCTTCTCCAGGGTCTTCACCACGGCCTGCCGAGGAATCTCAGCTCTGGCACCTGGAGCACAGCCGCCCCCTCCTTCTCCACTGACCTTGGTGTCATCTTCTTGTTCCCCTCACATGTTCTCACCTCCTCTTCACTGACTAGGAAAAAAAACTGTGCACCCACTTTGTTTTGATTTTCTTCTTAAATCTGTTACCATCACCTCTAATTGGCCCAATTTTGGCCAGTGGCATGTCCATCGTCAGAGCCATCAGAGATTGGCTTTGCCAGACACAGTGGAAGCTTCTATCAGCTTCTCACAGAAGCCACCTTTATGGCCCTCCCCACTACCACAAACTAGGCCACGCAAAACCAACATACTAATTTATATTTTCCTTTAGTGACAAGAATTGGATATAATTTGTGCTCAAACCGCCATTAAAAGAAAACACACACTGTCCATGTTGTTTTATACGTCCCATAAAAATTGAATTTAGCTTGAAAAAAAATCCATGTTCACTGTTCAATGAAAGGTTTGATGTCATTTCTCAACACTAGTCTGTCAAGAACCTTCAACATAATCTTGAACTAAAGTTCCAATACAAATAGCGTCTTTACAAGAACATGGAGGTAAAATATGAGGGAAAAGCATTCAATGACCACAGTTTAGCACAAACTACAGGCAGGAGAATCACCTAAATGGAATCACAGGCACATGGTTATGTTGTTCTCAGGTTCAAATCAGTTCAGCAAAACTTTTTAAGAACACTTACCCTGACTTGCCACCAGGACAATAGGATAGTCTTGAATGAAGAAGGTATTGACATGGTATTTTCCAGTAAGTTTTTCAACATGTTCGCCATGCAAGATTACTTGAGTGCAAAAATAAAATAAACAGGCAGCTGACAGTGCACTTCACTGCCCACCCCAACTTCCCTTGTCAGCATTTTCCTCCAGCTGAGAATCACACTGAAATATTTTCCTGCAGATTTAATATTTATTTAAAGAATCACAAAGCTTAAACCAAAACTGAATATTGTTATCTTCCTGCAAATATTGCTCTTCAAGTTTTTATTTCTCTTAATTCTATTTCTCCTTCACAGCAGACTTGGTCCTTCCAACTCTCATCCTCTCATAAAAAGTAGCAAACATGACTTTTCATCTTTGAATTATTTCAATACCATTCTAGGGACTGGTTTGTTGGCTCAATTTTTTTAATGAGAGCTTGCAGCTCTATGCTAGAACAGCCATAATTTTTTTATCACCTTTCTATGCAAATTATTACGAAGAATGGAGCCAGAACAGTTGTTTTATAGAAAATGTAACAATTGCAGAACTCCCTTTGTTGCCTGACCACAACTCACAAGTCATATGATGAGAGACAAAGCAAAACCCACTCAGTGATCTAAGCGTTCCTTTAAACAATGCTAAGCCAGGTTCCCTTCAAATATTTACTCTAGGTTACAAGTGACTCTTCGACTTCACAGAAATGGGCAAGCTTTATCAGCTCACAGCATCTTCCAACAGCTACAGTTCACTTGCACTTACTGCAGCCAGATATCAAAAGGCCCCTCAATTTACCTGAAATTCAGAATGGATGCAAAAATCTTCAAGGATACTTCTTAGGAAAATGAGTCATAGTGCCCAGGGTATTTTACTCTGAATTATTAACATCATGCTTAAATACATCCACTGCTTATGAGATGCAATTTAAGTATAACTATCTCTTCAGCTCACTTCCAAGTACACAATTAAGACTTTACTCTTTTTGCATAATATATAGCAGTAAAGTTGCAGTCTACAAAAGTAACAGTATTTCTCTAAGTAGATATTTAAGTAAGTAGTTTTGCAAAGATATTCATACAAAGAACGACAGCACACTTCTCCACAATGAGAGATTCCCTAGTACTGCCCAGTCAGTTCTGACTCTCACTAACTTGGGTACTAAGACTTCAGTCCTGTAAGCAGAGGTTAGAAATATTATTTCCCTGGATTAAGAGGCAAGACTTTACAAGAAATAGTACTCAGCATTGTGTGCTAAACAGCAAGCCATGAGAAGCGTGTAGGCTTGTTCAGCTGTGCAACATAGTACAAAATATAATGACCTTGCCCTTTTCCTTAGGGACCCAATGATATGCATCTTTGTAGCATACTGTATCAGTAAGGAAAAAAAATTTCAACGAAAAAGCGACTTTACAGAAATCTAAAACTGTTAGTGACTGCTTACCACCTATAGCATCTGGGAACCTGGGATATAAGGCACGAAGCTTATTCTAAAGCAAACTTTTCCACAAGACATAGCAGAAGTGTATGTATGTCAGTCAAAGCTGAAAACGTTCTATTAGATGCAACACAGGGCTCTATCCTTCTCTGAAAATAGCTCTGTAAAAAACATGTATTTTCACTAAGTTGTGGGTGTAGCCACTGACCTTTAGTTCCACATGCAGATGCAAGTTCATGAAACTGCAATGACATATAGCTGATACAGAGGCAACAATCAAAATGCACTTCTCAAACTTTTATTAACTGTGTAAGAGCTGTTTAACAGATCCTTACATCACCATAACACAAGATTCAAACTTTTTAACTGACGTTACAAAAAAAGGAACAAAGTTTAGACAAACCCTTACATAAAGCTCCTTCCCGAACTAGGTCTTCGCAAGATTATCTTCTCATGCAACATTTCACTTAAAGCACAACAAAGTATAAACTAGTTTGGCATAAAGTAGTTTAATTCCATGACTCAATTTCTCTTGCAAAACACTCCATTGTTTACTTCTCCTGCATTCACGTTGCCTCTGCCTCTGTAACTCTAGGAAACATAACAAGTCCTAGTTTAGAATTATTAACACTTTCAATCATTTAAGGATAAGCCATCGAAGAACAATTTTAGCTTTCTGCATGCATCTATCTCAATGTAATCTGAACACTTAGAAAGTTTTCATCACTAACCTCCTATACACAAGGTTTCTAAACCTGGTGTAAAATTACTGCAGTTTCATCAACCTCAGATTTTATCAAGTGTGGGAATAACACTTCCCACAGTTCACATCCCAACTTCTTTTCTTACCCAACACAAATCAGTTCATGCAATTGTGGGGAAAAAAAATTCCTTCTCCACTACATACTTAAGAATGACTGTCTGCATTACCTTCCCAGTAAAATCCTTTTCCTTTGGAAAAATAATAAAGTCCACTAATCTCTAAGAGACTGCCTCAAAATAATCAGGTAAGATCTTCCAACAGATTCCTCTTTCAAATTCATCATTTCATTATCAAACGGCCTTTTCATGAAAAAATGAGCTGATTACAAATGCAGAGTTTCTGTCAGACTGACATGAGAAGGTCTCTTAAGAATTGGAACCTCACAATCTCCAACCCAAAGAGCTGGTGCACTGTATGTATGTGATATTAAGTACAGTATATCAAATGCAAGCAGACAGATTTCACACAAAAATCTATTCTATTCTGGACAAAGAGTCACTGTCAGATTTGGTAACTCAGAGGTTGTAAAGGACATGGACAGACGTGGACCTAGAAATGTTGGATTTAATGAAATGCTGGGAGACACTGCACAAAGGCTGGAGATGTGCATTTGGAAGCAATCTAGTGAGATTCACCTTTGAAAGAAATCTAATAAAAAAAGCAAAAGTAAAGTGTCCTTGAACTGGAATACACAAGAAAGACCCACTGAGCAAAGAATTACTCTGCAAGCAAAGGTTCGTGCAAACATACACAACAGCAGTAATGTGAGGCTGGAAGTGTGAGAAGGACGCAATGTTTGTGTTACTGGTATCTCATGAAGGCCCTCCAGAAAAATGATTCAGATCTAGTAAGGGGACTAGACAGCTAGGTAAAAACACCCAAACCACCCAACGCTTTCAGTAATTACGGTATGGGAAAAGATAATTAAGGAAAGGAAGGTCAGAGCTTGAACTGGAGCTTCAGACGTTGTGTAAAGCACTGAGAGCAATTATTTCTACTATGGTCTCCAAGAAAGTACATTTGTAACATTTGGAAGCAACCGAGATGTGATAAAGTTCTTATAGAATCAAGACATGAAGGAAAGGTTTTCAAATAGGAGTAAGCATAGAATTTACATCCTAAAATTAGCAACAGTAGGAGACTACAAGGCTTCTCCCTGTCACAGACTTAAAGAGTTTTGACACGGACCAGACTAGGGCATTTATCTAACTATAATTAGCTGAAGTTTTCAGTCAAGTGAGTTACTTGACTGAGTGATTCTCAACAGGCAGTAACTGTATAATGAGCAACTATTTGCTCCCATCCTACATTTGCAGTAGAGAAATTTCTGAACCACAGCTTCTGTGTATGTCTGCACAAACATTTTCTTCCAGAGGAATCCTGACTTTATAGATCAAGACTAAGGCAGCTTAGTAAGGGGCCACACAGTAAGAGCTCAAGTCAAGCAACTTGTCTGAAATCAGCTTCAGCAATACCAAATTCTCTGAAGATGTACAACTAAGAAAAGGGACACAATTACAGTCAGAACAGTTTCAAGAGCATTACTCAGGATATATACCACTAAAGATACCTTTAAACTGAGACTAAGTTCTCATAGCTAAGACTTTCAGTTAATTTCCAGACCTACCTTTTGGGCAGGAACTGGCAATCGTCCTCCTTCAGCCTCAAAAGCAACTTCTGTCAACCAAAAAGGAACCTCCTGCTGAGCCTATGCAATTCAGAAAATAAATTCAGAGACTTTGACTGCTTTACCAATTCAGATTAAGAGTTCCATAACTGTATCAAAAATGTCACAGTGGCTCAGTACATTCAAGTGAAATTTTAAAGAACAGAAAAAGTTAAGAACTAAGCTTTGAAACTTACATCTGAAAGCACTTTAATTAGAGGTTGTGCGAGATGACCATCTGAATTGTTATCAAAGAAGCCAACTGCCTTCCCTGTATGTCCACAACGACCAGTTCGCCCAATTCGGTGTACATACTCTTCAATGGTGGAAGGAAGATCAAAATTAATAACATACTGAATGCTTTCTATGTCCAGACCTCTTGCTGCCACTGAGGTTGCCAGAAGAACTGGACATTTTCCAGAACGAAAATCCTGAAGAGCCATTTCTCTCTCTCTCTGCTCTCTATTGCTACAAAGAAAGAAAGGGTTAGAATGGATGTCTCAAAAAATCTACTGTATTATTTAAGATACAATTTAAATGCAAAGTTTCATGGAAATTAGCTCTTGGGAGGGGACAATGGATGCAAAACAAAAAAAAAGACCCAAGCAACTCATACACTGCCCAGTTTCGGTTTTCTGAATTTTTAACTGAGGAGCAGCAAGACAGAGCAACTGTTTTAACTTAAGTCTCTGCACAAACTGAGGTTTTTTAGAAGAACTGGAGATAATTATGCATCAAATTTACTGCCTAAGAAAATCCACTTGCTTAATTGATGACAAGTGCTCTTCCTACAGCTTTGTAGCAGGGAGCCAGAAGAGCAAAGACAAAGTCTACACAGACTCTGGCACAGGCCATTTTTCAGATATACTAAAAAAACGGCAGCCAGTCAACTGTACAGAACTAGTCTTCTTTTTATCATGACAAGAAAACTAGATTTGCTCTGGTGTTTTTCCATGTCTGAAGAATACACAGATTATCCAGTACTAAACTATAGTGGGTCAGAATTTCAGTCATATTCTTTATTGTCCAAATAAGAAAACAAATTAGAAAGCTAAACAGTGCTCTTTAGGACCTTAACATGGGATATTTAGTGAAGCCTGGTATGACCACTACTCCAGAGAAGAGTAACTATCCTAACTTCAACACAAAAAGGTAAAATGAATCAGAAACCAGTAACATTCATGACAGTTTAAAAGTTTCCATTGAACCAGTTATTCTAAGTATACTTCAATTCATAGTATAATAATTCTACAAAAATGTATTAAGAACCTCCTCCCACACAAGACGGCTGTCAGTTAGTAATTCAGGCTTGCTAGGAATGAAAGGCAAGATCTTCTCAAAAGCTATGTAGCTTTCACACACCTACAAACCCAGCAGCCACAGGATACACACAAACATCCCGCATCTGCATGCTAAGACCATTTTAGCCCTTCTTCAACTTTGACAGTCTGGTGCCTGTCAGAACACATGGCAAGCTAAACTACACAGATATGGCCAAATGCAAGTCCTCGATAAAAGCTTCTTACAAGACACAGGTGACTTTCCCTTTAAAAATACTCACCCATGGATACTAGTGGCTGGTATATTTTCTTGACAAAGAAAGCATGCAATGAAGTCTGCTTTTCTCTTAGTGTCCACAAAGACCAGAGTTCGTTCATTACCTATGTTGAACAGAAGTTTAAAGCCACTGCAGTTTGAAACATGATGCATTTTCACTATTTAGAGTAGCATTTATCCATATTAATACCAAATACAGGCACGTATTTTGAATAAAGTCTTTAAAGTATGACTGCAATTTCTTGCCTATTCTGAGCTAATTAAATTCAACCCATCAATTTCTAGACCAATACAGAAACTGAGTAAAGACACATACATTCTGTTTTTCTCCTCAACAGAAGGAGGAAACAAACATTGTTCCCTGTGACAAGCATACACTCCCTTTCAACGGCATGTGCCTAAAAGCAGCACATTATCCTGAGCACTGAACAGCAAGATTCCACAGACCATTTTTTAATTCCAGACTCAGATTTAGTATTTAGCATTAAAACTTAACACACAGAACAAAAATGGAAAAATCCCAGACACTAATAAAATACAGGCCCAAACATTTACACAATAATTTTAATACACCTGTAATCTTGAGATAATACCCCCAGATGCTGAAATATTGTAACTGACCATATAAAGCAGAAAGCCATCTAGGAAAGCTGTCTGCTAGTAAATAGAGATGAGTCATTGACAAATACTGGGCATTAGACTAGATTCGAGGACATTTACAAGTCACTTCCGACCCAAACTATCCTATGACTCTATGAAATACCCCTACACAAATATGCCTAAAAACCTGCAGCTGCCCAAGTTCTGCTTCAAGCTTCATCAATAGTCTTGTAAACCACGTAATACACATTAAAATCACAGAGCCACGACTTTTTAAACACAAGTTTAAAACCAAGCAATTTTTACTTCCCTGGTAAACAAAGTGCATTAAGGAAACTTACCTATGCTACGTAGAATTTCTATCAGTTTATCTCTCTTGAAACACTGAGGAACTTGAAGAATATTTTGCTGAATATCACTGCATGCTCCACCCACACGTCCAACAACAACAAATAAAAAATCAGTTTTCAAAAATTCACCAGCCAGCCTGAGAAAGAGACAAAACTGAGCAACATGAAACATATTATATAATTATTTTTGCTTTAAAAGCACATATTTTCATTTATGTTTAAGCAATACTTAAAATAAATATTTTTACCCTCCATCTTGTGAAGAACAATACAAGTAATCTTACGTACATTTTTTAAAAAGCCAGAAGAGTCTGCAATGTTTGGGTCTAGAACACAAACCACATCCTGGGCTACATGAAATGTGACCAGCAGGTCAAGGGACTCTACCTATGCCTTTGTAACGCCTCAGCTGGAGTATTCCATCCAACCATGGCATCTTCAGGACACGACAGACATGTCAGGGAAGATCCAGAGAGCCCACAATGATGATCAGAGGGCTGAAGCCCTTCTCCTCTGAAGACAAGAGAGTTGAGGAGTTGGGGTCATACAGCCTGGAATGACCTTACTGCAGCCTTCCAGTACCTAAAGGGGGTTTTTTAAAAAGAGGGAGAGAGATCTTTTACACAGGCTCATAGGACAGGACAAGTACAGGCTGGACAGAGAATGGATCAAGACTAGACCTGGAGGGAAAGACTTGGAGGTGCTGGTGAATGAGAGGATGGATGCAGCCCAGAAAGCCAGCTGGGCCCTGGGCTGCATCAAAAGCAGTGTGGCCGGCAAAGCAAGGGAGGGGATTCTGCCCCTCTGATCTGGTATTGTGAGACCCCACCTGTGTTCAGCTCTGGGGTCCCCAGTATAAGGAAGATGTGGACCTGCTGGAATGAGTTAATGGAGGCCACTAACCTGACAACAGAGCTGGATTACGACTCTTATGAGGAAAGGCTGACAAGACATGGGGGTGTTCAGCAAGGGGAAGAGAAGGCTTCAGGGAGAGCCTGGAGTAGCCTTCCACGGTGAGTGGCTGCATAGTACTTAGCTGCCAGCTGGGATTAAACCACAGCCTTTTAGTGGGAGACGTAAAGCCTCAAAAGCTATATTGAAGTTCTCCAGTCAACTAGAAAAATGCATGGTTCTCTGAACTCACATGTACAGAAAGAGCTTCAACTATCAGATCAAAAGTCTATGTAACAGCAGAAACAAGTTCAGGTATCAAATCAAACGTTATGTTAAAACTAAATCTGATTATATTCACTGAACGGAAGTGTACGACGATCTGAACCCAAGAGGTCCAAAGAAAGCACCTTTGTGTCCGATACCACCAAAACAGCATACTGTTTAAAGCTCTCCTGGTAGCAGAG
Source organism: Callaeas wilsoni (assembly GCA_013398955.1). Lineage (NCBI taxonomy): Eukaryota > Metazoa > Chordata > Aves > Passeriformes > Callaeidae > Callaeas > Callaeas wilsoni. The sequence continues at coordinate 10,522 of VWPU01002865.1, read as the reverse complement.
TATGGGGAAATCATTAGCTTTCCTGACTTCAGCACCAGAAAAACATTAAATCGAGGAATGAACTGACTCCAGAAAAGAAGGCTTTTCACATTCCAAAATGTGAACATTACCTTTAGGCATTTCAGTTTCAAAAGGTTAGAAGAACGACAGGGGCAAGAGAAAAAAGTCTCAAAGCTGCACCTAGGGGAGGCTTAGACCAGCTATTCGGAAATCTTCACTGAAAGAGTTTTCAAGCATTGGACCAGGCTGGCCTGGAAAAGAGGGGAATTACCACCTCAGAAAGCACTTAAAAGATGTGCAGATGTGACACTTGGGGCCGTGGTTTAGTGGTTCACTTGCTGATGCTGGGTTAATGTTAGACTTAATCAGCTTAAAGGTTTTTCTTCTCCAATCTAAACGCTTCTAGGACTCTAATGCTATTATGCACTTTCAAACCATGATCCAAGCACTCAAGTTTCTGAAGTCTTCCACCAGCACTTGTAAATCCTGCAGGACTGACAGTAGAAAAGTAGATCTGTTGGGGTTTTTCCATTAAACAGAAGCAGACAGTAAACATCTTTAACAGTTCAAGGAATCTCCTCCTTTCATATGCTGGCAGTTACAATACTCTCGATTCATCCCCCAGTATGTAAGAAAAACACATAGCAAAAGCATGAGCAAAACTGCAATGATAAAAACAGACCTAGAGATCAAGGGACCCAGATTCTACTTTCAAACCCAAAACCTGAGCAAATCAGAGCACACTTTATATCTTACAGGGAGATACACATGCCTGGTCTTTTCCCAGGATACACTGAGAAACAAGACCACATTCCTGCAGAAATAGGTAAACATATGGAATGAACACAAACTATATTTGTGTACAGTATCATCTGAATGCTTAATTACCAGCTGAGCAAACAAGGCCATTATTATACAAGATTATTTTTCCATACAAAGAACCCTACGCAAAAAGTCCTGACAAGAAACCAAAGCCGCAACAGTTGAGTCCTGCTTTAAGAAAGGTGATGCATTTCCACATCAGAGGTCAGCACTACCTAACTGAATGGGAGAAAGCAGCCCATGCCCCTGTTTCATTCAGGACAGTGAACTACTGAAAAGTATCTTCTTCCTGCCTAAAAAAGATCTTTCAGACTTTCTGAGACCAAAGGAAGTTGTAAGGATTTGACTCACTCAAGTACCAACACTCCTTCTAACAGTACCCCTACCACAAATGTCACCAAAATTATTTGCACTGCTCCAACTGAAGTTTAGACTTTTCTGATTTAATAGTGAGTATTTAGATGCTGGTCTCTCGAAAAGCAGAAGAAATACTAAAAAGTTTCCATCTGCCTGCAGGAAATTAGTTGTTTTGTTCTGTTACTCAGCAACCATACTACCATCTGTTGAAGACTGTTCCCTTAAGAGAGAGGAACTTTAAAGGTAATGAGTAGTAAATATGTAGGATGTATTGTGAACAGATTTACAGAAGCTTTAAAACTACTGAAAATAAATACCAATTATCCACATAAGTAAGAATTGCCTATCAGAAACACTGGTAAGTTAAGCAACAATTGGTATGTCTAATCAGCAAAAGACAGTGCTATCAGCAACATCACTGGTTCTGAGCTCGCACTGATGTGGTGGGGGAGGAACCAGAAACCAACAGGGGGAACATGAGGACTTCTGCAGAAGTGAAATTTAAAATCCTTCAGACAACTTTCTGAAATGCTTAGGAGTCCCCATCTAAATTAAGCAGTTAATGTTTCAGAGTCCTTGCTTAAATTAAGCAAGGAATGTTAGTATCATAGTTTTCAGTATTTGCAAGCAAGATTATTAGCTTTTAAAAATAAGGAGTGTTCTTAACTCTTTAGATATTTAGTTCTGTACAAGTACATCTTCAGATATATTTCTATTTTTATTTCACTCACCTCTGAACTTCTTCAGGAAAAGTGGCACTAAACATTAGTGTTTGGCGTTTGTCTTTTTGTGGCATGTCTGGGAAAGATACCAACTTCTTCATATCTGCACCAAAACCCATATCAAGCATGCGGTCTGCTTCATCTAGCACCAAGTATTTCACATTATGCAAACCAATCTGCAAGTATTTCAGTCAAAGAAGAACACTATTGGTTCACTGACAGTACACTCTTACAAAATATCCTAATTGCCAAAATCCACCTTTTACTTATTTCAAGTTAATAAAAAATGGAAGTATTATGATTTGTTTACATCGCAACCTCTACTTAACCTTTTAATCTGCACTAATTCTAACAGCAGGCACACACCAGTGCTTCAGAACTTAGTTCAGTAATGTAAATACATAGAGCCTAGAGATCAACTATAATTCAGCCCATCTAGTATGGAATTATGCCTTGAGTTTTAGAAAGGTTCCATCATATAGCTCTCAAACATTCTCAAAAAACCTTTTTCTAAAAGAAAAAATTATGTCAGAAAGCATTATTAAGAATACTACAACTTCATTGTTGCTGACCAAGACTATCATTTTTGACTAAAAACCTGACAACTGCAGAAAACTCATCTCCAGTTTATTACCAAGTATTTTTCCAAACTTCATTTGTTCAGTGGATCACTGAATCACCACTTTAATGTGTAAAATTTCAGTATGAATTTATAATGACTGGGAAAATAAAAATTCAAATATAGTATTATATAATGAGTTTTCTGTGTTTTGGATCAGTATGAAAATACCGTGCGAGACAGGTAAAAAGCCATTGTAGCAAAACAAACAGGACATCAAGTGAAGATCTGCTACGGAATATGCCACAAGAACCAAGTGAAGCTGTTCCACGTATTTAAGCTATAAAATTTTATTGCCATGACCACTGCAGCCACTTTGATTTAGACTGATATTTTCCAGCTGGCTCTGAAACAAACTGAAGAGATCTAGACTCAGGCTACTCCTTCGAAAACCTTATGGAATTTAGACAGTCTAAGAAAACCTCTCATGTATTTCAGTGCTTGTACAAAGGCAGCATACTGATAGAGCCATTGAAAACCAATCTCTGCTTCTACTAATTCTGCAGAACGAAAAACAGTATTTTATCTTCTACGTAAGAGTATTTACAGAATTCAGATGACGTGTTAAGGTCTTACCTTTCCTCTTTCAATGATGTCTAGAAGCCTTCCTGGAGTAGCACACAGTATATTACAGCCTTGCTTTATCTGACGAATCGAATAGTCTGTTTGTGTACCTCCATAAACCACAACAGGCCTTATACAAGTTCTATTATGTAGAAAAAATTTGGATTAATTGTCTAAGTATGCAAACAGTATTGTTTCACCAAAGTTCACAAAAAATAATCCGATCTACTGCAAATCACTTTAAGAGTGGTTTAACTCCTTCAGCATACAGCTCAGTCCAGAAACAGCACTCAAAAACAGAAACTCAAAGTAAGCTTGAAGTTCCCCCTCACACCACAAAACAGAGGCTGCCCAAGTGGCTCGCTAGGAACAAACACTTGATATCACCTGCATTCTCCCCTCTCTTCAACTGAGACCTACTAACAGTAACAGCCAAAAAAGTGTTAAGACTTTGTTTCCTTTTATACAGCATACTCAGAAAAAGCAGAACCACCACTACATATGCCTCTAGTGCTTCAGAAGTAATCTTTGCAGACCTTAAAAGGGCAAAATAAAAAATACATACATGGAATCTTCATAAAGCAGCTAATGACACTGGCCATACAGCGCGTGACTCCAGGATTTGACAGCAAATCCACTCAAAGACTATACTACTCAGTGTTCTTCCCACTAAGCTTTTTGGTTAGATCTGCCAAGAAGACCTACATCAGATACTCTTCTATAGAAAACCACTTCCCTAAGCAAGAACTACCTTATGCAGCTTTGAACCATGTTTACAAGCTCATCTTTACAATCTTCTGCTAAGATTTTTACATGTATGCAATGAATATTTTCACATCCAAATTCAAATGGTCTTTTCCTGAAAATACTAATTCAGCTTCATATGCAACAATTGTTGTCAGATAAACCTGGTAAATTTTTACCAAAATTAATCAAAACTTTTCAGAAAGCTTTAGTCAAGAACAGAAATTCCCTCTAGAATCCTACAATTTCAGTATTTATCCACTATTAGTATATGTATGTCATATTCCTATTTGCAAGTTAAATCCAAGAGTCTAAGATCATAAATCTGAACTCATCAATATGCATGCTCTTCTTTACACACTACAGATTCACATCCTGATACTGTTTAACTCATTCTCACTTCTACTGCAGGCCAGCTTGTAAGAGAAACTTTCTAGATTCAAATGTTATAGTGAAATCACCTGTATCTAGTTTAAAATAGCATAATGAAAAGAATGAGCTACAAAGTCGTAACAGTTTTAGAGATTAAGAAGCTGTTCTTAACGTTTAGTAAGTAGATACGCAAACATGATCATTCTTCCTGAAGACAGACAGCCTCCAAGTGTAAGTTTGCTTGAACGAAGGCAAGTATGATTTATCCCACCAGATTTCGCAGTGATGTTCTGCATTCCACCTCCAAACAGTAAAAGCTCTTACATACAATAGCTTTAGTTCTCTTCTGTACACTGGTAAAACCTATTACTTAGTAGTGAAAAGATTAACGACAAATTTAGTACAAACGTACTCTCACACAACATTCAAGGACTTAGTGACAAGTTTAAATCTCTTGTTCTGTTTTGAAAGCTCGAAGAGTTTCCTTGAGCTGTGACATGTCTGTCTAAGACCAGAAACACAGAGAAGTAAGAGTAATTAGAAACCACCACTGGAAGTTAACCAAAACCTGTAACACCCGCCTCCATTTTGCCAAGATGAAAGTACAGCAAGTATAAATTACGTAAGGCAAGCTAGTTATGCTTCTTCATATTGAATACACTCAGTGCAAGTAGCTCAGTGTGCAGCTGCAGTGCACGCTGCAGACTGACCTCTGTGTGGCAAGAAATGGCTGGAGCCCAGGCAAAAGACCATGAACTGGTGCTGACCCTTTGCTTAACAAAGGGCACAAGGACCTGCATCACTAGCTAGGTGACCTGACACTCAGACTCTGCAGGAGCAAATAACTCAGTAAGAAGATCTCAAAATATTAGGTACATAAACCGTGAGCACGCAAAGTCCCAGTGATTCTGCTGTTCAGGGGTCCCTTCAGACACCCTGCTTGAGCTGTTAGGTGTTGCTGCAAAACAATCAAATTACTTGAAGGAAACAGACGTCTCAGATTCTGCTACAGGAAACCTGGGGTCAAGTCAGTTAGGAAACGCCATCTGACTCTCTGAGTGGTGTGTGTAGGAAGTCAAGCAGGGCAGGCAGCAGCTCACTAGAGCCACCTGCTGCAAAGGGACTTTGGTCCCAGCAGTTGAAATCCCTGGTGGTGTCAGAGTGACTGCCAGAGTGGCTCCTGGACGGTCAGATAAGAAAATTTTCTGAACACTTCTTTTAAGAAATGTCACTTTTCTCATTAGCAACAAGCTGAATACTTACACTTATCTCCTCTTCAAGTTGGAGTAAGCCTTCCATTCACCTACCCACTCACCCCAGTATTAGAAAGATTAGGCACTTAAATCCCATGTCACCTAGCAAAAAAAACCACTAACCAGTACTATAATCTGAACTCATTATAATCTAAACTCAAGTGTTTGTAATTTGATTGGCACAAAAAGACTTTCAAGTATTTATGAAAAAAAACAAAGCACTGCTGATTCAAGCAAAGTAATAATAAATACCAGGCAACAGTGCAAAAGCTTACCCATACACGAATTTTCTTGCTTCTAGGAAGATCTGATTTATCAGTTCTCTAGTTGGAGCAGTAATAATGCATTCCGGTTCTTGCTGCCCTTTAAATCTACTGGCTGTTACACCATCCCTCATCATTTGGGCCACAAGTGGTATAAGAAAGGCTGCCTGGGGGAAAAAATCCACAGCAGTATTTGGGCTGTTCAGTCTGAAAAGCTTTCATCAGTCACATTGAAATCTGCATATCAGTCTTAAAGCTTGAATGACAGTGCACACAATGACCAAAGACATCAGACCGCAAATGGATTGACCTGAATGCACAATAGAACATTTAAGCTTATTTCTCCTTGCTAACCAGTATGAAAGTATCTCTCTAGATCTTCACAGTCTAGTAATGCAGGAACACAATCATGCAGTGGCTAACTTTCCATACAGTTCCATACACTGACAACATACCCTGGTAATTAACCCAAGATCAAAACCATCCTTAATGTGTACTTAAAAGCTGTGAGTTACCATCAGTAGGTCTGTAATCATGTACTAACATTCTCCAGACTACTGGAATAGCAGATCAGCTTGCAACGTGGCTGCACCACACCAGCACACTTACTTCCGCGTAAAACTAATCACCCACAAAACTGCATCTGTACCGCAGTCTCAAAAGCATTCAGAATATTAGAGCACAGGCTTCGGATGTTTCCTTTTCTGCAAATAGAACAGGTCTTTCAAAAGAAGTAACTAAGCTACGTTAGAACAAAACTAGGCTTCCACACTAAACTGAACAGCAAAAACCTACACTTCATAGTCAAACACTCTCATCCACCAGCTGTCAGTGGTTAGGTTTGGGTACATCAGACACTTTAAAAAGTTGAGATAATTTTCAACTTAGTATCAACTCTCAATGCTGTTGCATGATTAAAAGCCAAACACCTAAAATCAAAACTGGTGCAGATCAGACTTCATCAAACCAAGTACCAAAAACCTGCCCAACACAGTTACAATCTGGCCTAAGTTTGGGGAAAAAAAAAAACCCACATACACAAAACTCATACACACATACACAAAAGAAAAATAAACAAAAAAACCCCAAAAACCAACAAAAAACCCCCAAAACCAAAAACACCCCACCAAAAAAAACCTACACCAACAAACAAACCAAAACCCCAAACAACCAAAAACCCCACTAAACAAGACAAAACCCCACACAACACAGAAATCCCTACTTTCAACTGCTTAGTCCTGTCATAAGCAGTTTCTAGGACTGCCTGCCTATACTTCTGAATCCACAGCTGTAGCTCTGAAGGCCAGCCTGCTGTTATTAAGACACTAGTTTACTGAAATAAAGAATAAAGCCCAAAATGTGACAACTCTATCATCATTTGAATCTGTGCCTGATACCTGCCATTGCTGTGCAAGTGAAATTATTAGACAACAAGCAGTCAAGCATGTGACATGTTGAAGAGTAAGGCATCCCTCTAAAAGCTCAAAGTCACACACTTTCAGTAGAATGAATACTGCACAAAATGCTTACAGTTTTTCCTGATCCTGTCTGGGCACATGCCATTAAATCCCGTCCTGCCAGTATAACCGGAATGCTGTACCTCTGCACAGGAGTAGGTTTAGAATATCCAGCTTTAGCCATGTTCACAGTTAAAGTATGACAGAAGTTGGTGTCTGCAAAACTCTGTAAGAGAAAAAATTATTAACAGTTATTATATAATCACTAAAAGTTTAAAACCTAAAATGCTTACTGTAGGATACAGACATCCAAACACTAAAAAGGGTTAACTTTAGAGGTAGTCTCACCAGTCATTTAGATTGCCAAGGCTCCTTACAGGTAAAAGCCCCAAAGGTCCCTAAAATCTGCTCACGCCATTTAAATAACATTGTCTGCAGGACAGTGAACACATTCAGCTGGTCTTACTAGTTTTACAAGAAAATTCCTCAGAAGCCATACACCTGGATTCAAGCAAGTAAACTCACATAGCATGCTATTAAAAAACCCCAAAGCTCTTAAGTTTCATTTCACATAGGAGCTACACATGGTCTCTGTGCTAAAACCAGTAAGCATAGCTAAAATAACATTCCTAGCCAGAACCACAAAGCAACATAGGAGACGAAAATCAGTTTATAACTTCAGTGAGAACACCTTTCAGAAGATAGATTGGGAGAACACCTCTGCATCTTCTCTTTCAACACAGGTACTACTACTAACCCCTCTGCATTTCTCTCCTCTTTTCCCTAAAAAGAGCTTTTTTCTTTTTAAACACTGGCCACCCAGTATAGATAAAAACCAAAGCTGTATGTTAAACAATGAACTGCAACCACAGAGAACAGGGCTAGAAACCACTCTGAAACACCTCTCTGTCCAAATACTAGCCCCCAACAGGTGTTAATTTACATTTTTGAAGATCCCCAAGTAACTGACTTCAGTAAAGTAACTGTACCACCCTATCCAGAAACTGCTGCCAAAGACCTCTTTCTTTCAATATCTATACCGGTATTCTTCTGCAATTTAACAACTAGCCGTTCTATATATCCAGTATTACTTTCTCTGGACCATTTATGTAGTTAGTCAGTGTTATTGTGAATTCAAATTTTTATCTTTCAAATGGGGAGCACCTCCTTCCACCATCACACTGTCTGCAAGATGCAATATTTTTTATTAGTATTTTCATTACCTGCAAATATTGAACCCACTACACATCCTTGCTAAATCATGCTTCACATGAACTGTGAGATTAATCAGCTCACTAACCATTAATGCTGCTGGAGGGTCCAGTCCTGACACCTCAACGTTTTCATCGTTCTTGTCAAAATTCATTCCTGTCTCGTAATGTGAAAAGATGGCTTGCTCATCATCAGGTGGAGGAGGGGGCACGTAAGTCACCCTTGGACCTTAAGAACACAACCACTTAAGTTCACAAACAATACAAAGAGAAGTTAAAATAAAACTATTTTAAGTATGAAGCTATTGAAGTTAAGTTCAGTGAGATGTCATTTGGATTTCTCTCCATTTTTCGGGAAGATGTGTAATTCCATACATTCATTCTATCAGACCTTACCTTATACTAAAATTTACCTCCATATGATGTCAGACTTGTAAAGCATTCATGTCTCACATTCACTCAAGCACCTCACTTTCAAGGGCTACTCACAAAAATTAAATTAGGCTCTTCTTTATCATCCAGACAGACACATGCTCTTATGACATAAGGACATGCTTCCCATGCAAGTTACTCTTTCTGAAGAATTCTCTTTCCACATGATATTCTACACAGATAAGCGCAACCGTTGCACAGCAATATCCAGAACAGTTTTTAACACCCTAATACTTTACACTGTGGATATGAAAAAGGAATTACTATCCTCTGTTAAGGATGCAGTTATGTCCACTATGAGCACTAGCATGTTGCCTCTATAAAGACTTCAATTCCTAAACATCATTATTTGAATTAAAAATCTGAAAAAACTGAGTTGAATTGAATCAAATAGAGGCAAATCAACTGTTCTTCAGATATTAAGCATCACTTCTGAAAATGCATACTAATCACCGGATCACAGAATGGTTTGAGTTGGAAGGAACCTTCAAGACCATTTCCAACCCCCATGCCACAGGACAGACACCTTCCACTAGACCACGCTGCTCAAAGCCCAACTGAATGTGGCCTTGAACACTTCCAGGGATGAGGTATCCACAAGCTCTCTGGTCAGCCTGCTCCAGTGCTTCACTGCAAATCACCCTTTGAGTAAAGAACTATTTAGCCATCTTTTCTACAATGAAAAGTTTTTTTACAAGTACCACACAAAATGTTCTTACGTGGAGAATACCAGCCATCCACTGCCCATTACACTGGTTTAATCCTATTCCTAACTTGAATTATGGTACTTTTGTGAATAATGTATTACTATGCTCTAGGTAGGACAACATACACGTAGCAAAGTACAGTAGCATCAGTGGTAAGAGAATACAGCAGGACTATGGGGGGAAAAAACCCTAGCAGACAACAAAAAATCCCCCCAATATTAAAATAAAGTTAAATCAGGAGTAAGTAACCTGTCAGAGGTATACACCTTACTTGTCAGCACTGACAGACAAAATATTTCCTCTTGCAGAAGGTAGAAGGTTAAAAGCCTAGATCGACTCTTTTAAAACTTAGCAATTCTTTAAGGCTTACTTTCAATTGTGGGGTTAGCACCTCTACTTCACTCTGCATTAACTGAACCAGTAGCAGCAGGACAAAGAAAAAAGATTATGTAACACAACAGCTCCAAGAATCCAGTAACTGAAATTCAAACAAGTTACAAACATGTCTTTAAGAGGCAAACAACCAAGATAGCTAGCATTTGCAAAAGGTTCTTAACAGGGAGAAAAATTAGTGACAGTATTTGCCAGAATTAGGAAGGAACTGCTTTGTCATTAATCACCAATGAGGAAATCTGTACAGTTAACCCCACTACTAAAAAGTCTCACCTGCACCACCTCCACATGCTCCTCTTTCTCTAGAGCCAGGAGTTCCAGACGGAGGTATATCCCTTCGCCCACTTTTAGTACCTGTAAGTAACAGACATGTAGCAGCTATAGGGCATAAAATTAGTATCAAGAAATACTACAACTGAAGCCAGTACTATTTACTCCAATATATCTGCAGAGCAACAGTCCCAACAACTTCTTAACTCCAACCGATATTGTATTATACCCAGTAATACTCATGCTTTAAAAAGACCATTCATATTCCACAATACAGAATACACAATACACAACACACAAGAACAGAACTAGCAGTAGGAGTTCTCAGTTCTCCGT